>LOJH01014454.1:0-10859 GCA_001685095.1 Ellobius talpinus
TGGAGGCAGAATGTTGTATACATAATAAATAAATAAATAAATCTTTAAAAAAATTAAGTAAATGTTCAAAATTGAAATCTAGTCCCCAAACTTAAGAGTGTGAAGTTGGGTTTATTTAACCAGAATGTGCATTGATTGAGTTATCTGAAAAAAAGGGGGGAGGGTTGGAGTTTTAAAGTTTGGCTCAGTGGTAGAATTTTGTGTGTGCCTGGCTCCAGGAAACAACATTAGAAAGAAGATTCACTACTACTATAGTCAACAATGTGAATGAATATCAAAAGGAGTATACTAAGTAAAAATAAGCTAGACACAAAAGACTATATGTATTATATGAGTCTATACGAATGACATTCAGGAAAAAGCAAAAAGTCACAGACACAGAGATCAGACTGTGGTTGTCTAGAGCTGGGTGTGAGGAAGAGGGAACTGAATTACATCTATGAATGCCTTTTGTTATAATTTCTTCTTTTGAAACTATGCTAATTGTTTATATTCTCAAAAACCAAACCAGGAAGCTGGGAAGATGGCTTAGCAAATAAAGAGCCTTGACTCTCCCCCAGAGGACCCCAGTTAGGTCATATCAGGTGGCTCACAACAAACTCCAACTGCAGGGCTCCAACACCACCGACCTCTGCGAACACTTAGACATGTGTGACATATACCCACACAAACATACATGCAATACACATAAATAAATATAAACAAATATACCTTAAAAAAAAAACCTAGGCCAACAAGAACTAAGTCAAGAAACCGAAATGGTATGTAAATAAAACAAACTAATCTAAGTACTTCAAATGACTATAATAACCAAACTCAAGCAAGAAAGGAAGTAGGCTGTTACTGTAGGGGTAAAATCTGCAAACAAATCTTGGAATGTCTTTTTCTTTTTCTGTTGAGAAAGGGTCAATATAGTCCTGGCTGTTCTAGACTCTCTATGTAGACCTGGCTGCCTCAAACTCACAGAGATCCACCTCTTCTGATTCCTGAGTACTAGGATTAAAGGCATGCACCACAACACTTGGTTTAGATCTATTTTTAACAGGTTAACTATAGTTTAAAAATCAATAAAACAGAAACCATGAGCAAATAACAAAATTTTACTGTCCTTATTAAATCTATTTAAAAGCTTTCTATTATGAAATTCTTAGAAAAATGTTGTAATAGGTATATTGTTTTGGCAATTCATACACACATGGCAATCTCTCAGTCTCTTTTTATTATTTATGTATCAAGACAGTTAACAAAAGCAGAAAAAATTAAACATCTAAGATCATATGTAATATCAGTATAGACTAATACAGAAAGGCAATGCCTTGAAAATTGTGGGTTTTCATCATTAGGAGAGTAAATTATAGTTTGGAGCAGCAATAGGAAAGTAACAACTTCTCTATTTCCTTGCCCTGAGGTATATGGGTATGTACCTGATAATTTCCAGGGTTATTCAGATATCAACTAAGGAAAAGAAACAGGGCTCCAGAATGAAAGAGTCTTAGTAGTTTGCTGATAAACTAAGGTATGGATCTGAAGGGGAGGGAAGAAGTAGAAGACTAGGCTAGAACAGAAATTTTACAGAGCAGTCAGAACATTAAGAATGATAAAGAATACCAAATCAGCAGGAAAAGTGCTGGCAACCCTAGCGGATCCACTTAGAGTGTCTTGTCGTGTGTGTGTGCGTGCGTGTGTGTGTGTGTGTGTGTGTGTGTGTGCAGTGTCATGAGTTCTTCAAAAAGATATCCTCTAGAAACAATTTCTAAGTCTCCAATGCTAGGAAGTCACAGGCTCTTGCCTATGACACTGACATGCCTTAATGCTTATAGAAATGTGACATTTAACCGACAATCAATAAAAATTAGTTGAGTACATAATGACTTGCCATAACCTGAGTGGACGAGAGGAAAAATAAACTGGATTATCAGCTTGGTAAAGAAATGTTAGATGAAAGTTTCATTTTGAAGTTTCTGAAATACTTAAAATAATAAGTTGGTCTAAGAATGTAAAATAGAGAATTATTTCTAGGTAATTTAGGCAAAAAAATAAAAATAGATATGCTTACTGTACAACAAGCTGCTGGCACACAGTTCCATTCTCTGTTATCAGTTCATTCAGTTTTAATTCAAGGTGAACTTTTCCCTATGACAAAAAAATCATAAACTGAACAGTCTATTTTGCTAACAAAATATTACAATGTACTTTTGTTATACATATTTAATTATTCACTAACTACTCTCACATGGCTCTGCATATACTTAGTGGTTAAATGCCTAATAGCTAACAATGTATATATCAAAGTTCTGAAAGAAAACATTCTAATACTTGTATTAAATACAATACACAAAAATTTATGAACTTTATGCCCTGTTTAATAAATGTTTATATACCTCAATGACCACAGTTTTTCCTTAAAAATGGCACTTATGTTTTTAGAAAACTTAAAAAGAAATTAAATCCTAAAGCAGTAAAAGTAAAGACAGTAAGAATCAATTTTTAAAAACTTCTATCAATTACTAAAGATCAATTTAATATCTGTTGTCTTAGTGGGTACTATGGGAACAGAAGGGAACAAACAGACATCTAAGACACAGTCACTACTTAGGAGTTCACAAACCAGGGATACAAAAATTAAAGAGTAACAATGCATGACCAAAATCATTGCTAGAAGGACTGGAATAAAACAGAGTTCTCTCTGACACACAGCTGTTAAGAGGTGGGTTTAAAATAGTTTAGTAAGTTTAAAGGAATTTAAACTGTCAGCTTCCTCAAGAAGAGAGTTAGGAACAACATAATCTAGAGCTTGGTTATCTTTTCCCTTCACTGGCAACGAGTAATTCTAAACTGGTTAACAATTAGTGCTGCACTACCTCCAACAGCTTGGACAAGACAAATTCTCACAGTGCCAAGTGGAGTTCTTGGGATGTAATGTTTAGCGGCTGGTGAACTGAGTGATCTTATCAGAGGAAGGGTATTGACTCTCTAGGTATGGCTTCTCTTCAGAGCCCTTTTAGACAACTGTTCAAAGAATCTAACCTGAATCAGCTTTACTGCTTTATGGGGACTTGTCTTGCAAGAATGAATCTCAGGACCATTAGCTATGAAGTTCAGGGGTAGATGAATAATATGTGACAAACACTAAATAGTTATAAGTCATAATACAACAAAGGTCTGAATGAGAGAACATGAAAATTAAGTCCTAAAGAAACAAAAGGCATCAATGAGTAAAATCAGCAGTTATGTAGAGCTGGAATTAAACTGAGAAACAATCCAGGAAAAATCTAGGCACATACTGATATAAAATCACACATATCTTACAAACTATGTCTTTCACCATTCCTGCATTTAGCATTCACAACCTCTGTGTTTCAAGACTTGCCTTGAAGGTCCACACTACATAGTAATTTCTAGTATTACTCAACTGGAACTTTAAGTCACATGTTCTGTCAAGCCAGCACGTGTGTGTTACTTACCCAGAAAAGCAGTTTGTACAACTGAGAAAACATCTGCATATTAAAGCAGTTTCACGATTTTAAAATACACACATTTTGTAGTCTTCCAAGTGTCTCTCAGAAAATGTCTAGAATCTACTGTACTTCTGAGCCAATAAAAACCATTAAAACAGAGGGGAAAAAGTATTCACAACTAAAGTCACAGTACATAATCCTAGAAATAAAAGATACTTAATGAAATTCTACCAGGAATTATTAGCATTGACTCATGCCAAGCTAGTGTATTAATTATTCCTACTAATGGTCAAGAGAACATTCCTTTGGTATTAGTTAATAACATGACTGTATGTTAACCTGGTCAAAAAAATACTGATGATAGAACAGACAGACACATATTAGGAAGGAACACTAAAACTGAAAGACAGTTTATAAATTAAGAAAATTATAATTTTTTGTGATTTTTTTCAAGACAAGGTTTCTCTTCAGCTTTGATGCCTGTCCTGAAACTAGCTCTTATAGACCAGGCTGGCCTCGAACTCGCAGAGATCCACCTGCCTCTGCCTCCCGAGTGCTGAGATTAAAGGCGTGTGCCACCACCGTCCAGATGAAATTATAATTTATGAACAATTAACAGTACCTTATTGTTTACTGAAAATTAATTAATTAATTATTGTGTGTGGTCACTGGCACACCATGGTGCTGCATGGAGGTCAGAAGTTGTCTCCTCCCACCTTTAAATGGATTCTGGAGATAAAACTCAAGTTGTCAGGTTTGTGTCGCAAAATGCTTAACCCACTGAAGCATTTTGCCAGCCTTCACTGTCCACTTTCATAAAAAGATAATAATAGGCTTATAAAAAAACAAAAACAAAGACACAGCCGGGCAGTAGTGATGTACACATTTAATATCAGCACTTGAGAGAGAGAGACAGGTAGATTTCTGAGTTCAAGGCGAGCTTGGTCTATAGAGTAAGTTCTACAATAGCCAGGGCTACACAGGGAACCCTGTACCAAACAACTACAAAACTGATTACTAATATCGTATGTAATGTTAACCTGAAAACATATATGTGCAAATTACTACACCAGTATCCACCAAAACACTGAGTATTATTGCACTGCCTTTAGTGAAGAAAGTGAATGTAAATTTAAATTACACAAAGCTGCTTTTCAGTGTTAAAAAGGCAAAACTGCACTGAGCATAGTGTTGTCACCTGTAATCCTGGCACCCAGGAGGCTGAGGCAGAAAGAGGGCAAGTACAAGATCAACAAAAACTATATAGCCAATCGTTGTCTCAAAAGGGGGGGCAAATATGTGAACAATTTAGAAAAATTAGTGTTTCCTGATTATTTTTACACAAAATTTCTTACATATCTCATTACTGTATAGATTTGGATTATAGAAAAAACAAATCTCTGTCTTATAGAAAGTGTACTCATGAGTGCAGCAAAACCTGATATTGCCAGCCTTATAGACAGGGATAGTAGCTTTAAAAGGCCATATAACCCAGATTTGGTTAATGAGACAGAAATAAAGTGGCCAGTGCCATTCCATAATTGTCTTCTTAACCTCCCTCCTCAAAAACCCACAGCCCAAAATTATTTCCTATGTGTGCTCAGTGGTCTATCAAAAATTATTAAACAGATGACAGAATAAAATATGTGTGCGTGTTTGAATAGCAGATTTTAAGAAGAGTGGGAGTTTAAAATAGCTACCTTAATTTTTTTTAAATCACCATTTAGACCAGGCCAGCATCAAATTTATAATATGTACCCCTGGGTTTTTTGTTAATATTTTTATAATAATTATTCTTTTACATGCCGACTACAGTCTGTTTTTCTTTTTGTTGTTTGTTTTTTAAACAGAAAATAAAGTGAAAAATCCAGTAAATAACTGGGAACCATGAAAAGAATTAAGTGAAAAATTTAGAGCTCAGTAATAAAGTAACTGAAATGAGATGTATTTAACATCAGATTGGCTGCAGCTGAAGAGGAATAAAACAAAGAGGCTATCAGTAGAAAATACTCATAATAAATCCCAGAGAAGGAAGAAGCATAATAGACATGTATATATCCTGATATCAAATAAAAATACATGAAAATTTATGCATAGTTTAGAAAAACAGAGGTACTCAGGCAAAATGCAATGCATAAAGACAAAAGTCCTCTCATGTTTAAACAGTCTTTAAATCACGAACGTTAACAATTTTCTTATAAAAACAACTCAGTATGTTTCAGGGTTGGTGAGCTGCTTCATGATTAAGAACACTGGCTGCTCCTAAAGAGGACCCTGGTTCAATTCCCAGCACCTACATGGCAGCTCACAAGCATCTGTAACTCCAGCTCTGGGAGACCTGATGCCTCTTCTGGATTCTAAGAGCACCAAATACGCACATGGTCCACATACACACACTCATGGAGACACTCACAGACACATAAAATAAATAAATCTAAAAACAAATTCAAAAGAACTTGGTATGTTTCAACTGTTTTTAAAATCTTATGAGGGGAGAAAAAAATAAAAACTTCTTTGACTTTTGACAGATTTTTGCTGCTTGCTTTTGAGATCAAGTATTGCTATACTGCTAAGCTGTTCCTGAAGTCAGAGTAGCTACTCTTCCTGCACCAGCCTCCAGAGTAGCTGGAATTATAGGCGTGCATCACCACGGCAGCTCACATGGCTTCATCTATAGAAACTGCCTCTGTAAACAATTTTGGACACAACTGCCTGTCATATAAAACACAAAGTTTTACTTTATAACATCTTTTCTATTAGTGGTGAGTGTTTTTCTGTTTGAACAATAATAATGAGATAAAGGTACAGTGGTGCATGCCTTGAGTTTCAGCACTCAGGAAGCAAAAGCAAGAAGATCTCTGAGTTTCAGGCCAGCCTGGACTACACAGTGATTTCCAGGCCAGTCAGGGCTACATAGTGAGACCTTGTTCCAAAAATAAATAATAAATAAAAATTAAAAAGGAGACAGAATAGCTAATCTCTATTTCTTCCCATGTACAAATTTATAAATAAAATGAAGTTTTCAAAATTAACTTATAATAAATTATGCTTTTATATTCATGATGCTTTAATTGAGCATGTGTTTAATAAACTCGTATAGATTTCTTAAATGGTTGTTTAAAATAGTTTTAAAACAAAGGCCATGAACAAAAAGTATGCAAAATTCAATAACTTATGGTATAATGCAGATGGTCAAGATCATCCTGTTGGATAAGACTTAATAATTGCACCAAAAAGATATAACTATTATTACATCTGGCATCACATCTGGGTTTGCTACCTGTACAAGTTGTGTGGGACACCAGTCAGAATTAACAATTTATGTAAAGTATGTTCTATATCATGGTACTTAAGAAATAAAAATGGAACCAAGCTTAAAAGCTGAGTTCCAGCAACTTTACAGTTAAAGAGGATGGCTGCAGGCACTGAATCCAAACAAAATTTACAGAAGTCACTGGCACAAGCTGAACTAACTTCACTTGTATGGAAGAAAATACAAAAAAAGGACACCAAGTGGCACACAATGACTATCCAAATCATAAACAGGACTAGAACCTAAGGAGGAAAATGCTTTAAAATGAAAGAAGCAGTCAGCCAGAATCAGGACTTGATTAAAAGTCAGGGAAAGGAAGGACTAGAAAGGCCCACTGAACTTAGTGGCATAAAGCCCTAAGTAGTGAGAGCCATCTGTGCTTTCCCTCAGACTCACTGCATGCAGAATTGAAGGCATATTTTAATGGTTTAAGAGAATAGTTCAACAAAGAGAGGGAAGTGGCAAAAAAAACCAGAATCAAGAAAAGAATTCTGTGTTTTATTAAAAAGGTAGAAAAGGGCTGAAGAAATGTCTCCATGGTTGACAGCACTCACAGCTCTTGTATAAGACCCAGGTTTGACTCCCAGAACCCACATGGTAGCTCACAACCACTTGCAACTCTGTTCCAGGGGATCTGATGCTTTCTTCTGACTTCTGTGGGCTTTGCATACATGTGGTACATATACTCAGGTATAGACACACATATAAAATATTCTTTTTAAAAAATTTAAAGGAGCTGAAGACATGGCTCTGCAGTTAAAGAGTAATGGCTGCTCTTGCAGAGGACCTGGGTTTAATTCCCAGTACCCACATGGCGAATCACAATCATTTGTAATTCCAGTTCCCAGAGGTCCAACACTCTTCTGACTTCCACAGGCAGCAAGCACACTTGTGGTACAGATATACATACAGGTAAAACATCAACAGATACAAAGTTTTTAAATTAAAATTCTATGCAAAAGGGTAAAAAATGCACTTATTAAATACCGCTATCCTGAACTTCTGAAAAGAAAATAATAACTGCAATCAAAAAGTAGCAATATTAAAGGCTAAAATATTTAAACTGTTTTGAGAACTAAACTACATTTATGCATGTCACTTCCTGTGTCTTTACAAGCAAAGACTACCCTTTACACTGAGATCCTCATTTCATAATGGTCCTTGGGGAACAACATCAGCAATGATTTGAATTACAAATACTCATTGGTGGAAATGATAGAAAATTAAACATCTTCCTCTCTGAGATAAAGATACTAATCATTTCATCCACTCAAGCCCTTAGACAAACAGGACTAACCCAAACTCCAGAATGTACTGCCCTATAATGTTTTCTTGAACTATATCAAATTTGACTTCAGTGGATAGAGACACAAATTTAGCCAACTTCTCTCTGCAAATTCTAAGATTTTTGAAGATGAGGAAGCTGCTTGGCACAGAGACTCAAAGATGAATATTGCATTTTTTAGAGTCAATAAAAGAGTAAATTCACAGAAAGAAACAAAGGAAGAGATATGTACTCTCATTAGACATACAAAAAGAATGGGTGAAATCTTATCTTTAAGAATCTTTAAATGTGGCAGAGGAGGTAGCTTGGTTGGTAAAGCATCTACCACACAAGCATGAGGATGGCATTTAATCCCTACCACCTACCCAGAAAAATGGGTGTGTAAAAAGATGAGTGTCTAACCACATTCTAAATATTTGCCTTTACACTCACGGATAAATACAGTACTCATCTGAAATATCAAGGAAACTTCTCTTTGCAACAGACGAGGACTATTACAGGAAAATACAGCCAACAAAATGCAGGGCTGCAGAGCCTAGTCCCAACAGAGACATCTACAATACAATTCCTTTATCTAAGGCCTGGGGTCATGGGGGGTGGAAAAATTGTGAGAGCCAGAGGATCAGGAGTTTTCTGTGAAACTGTATCTACTAGTAACGCTAGAAAGTACGTCCATAAAGTTTCACCAACAGACAGCTAATGGGGCTTGGGGTGAGGGTAGCCCAGGAAGCCCCAACCCTACACAAAGAATTCCAGCCACAGAAGGAATGCTGACAGTAGGAGAAACAGTCCTCCCCAGGGAAGGGCACACCAACTGGTGGGCTCTGAGAATACATATACAGGCAGCATTATACATATTGAGTAGGTTGTAGTTATGAACTTAAGAATACATGCATATACATAGAAATATACATATATATGTACACATGTGTATATGTAAGAACAATTAATGAAAAAAGACATGAATTTGAAAAAGAACAAGGAGGGATATATGGGAGGATTTGGATGAAGGAAAGAGAAAAAATGTAATTATATTATAATCTCAAAAATTTAAAGAAATAAATTTTTAACAAGATAGACATGATATTGTTTCCCTATGCTAGAGAGGTAGAGACAGGCAGATCCCTGAGACTCACTGACCAGCAAGTCTAGCAAATTAGTGAACTTCAGGTCTCAATGAGAGACCCTATCTCAAAAAGCAAGAGAGGCTTTGAGGAATGACACCAGAGGTTATTCTTTGGCCTCTACACGCACAGGCTCACATGTACATGGGCACCTGCACATGCATACATCCATCACACTCAGTTCCCCAATAAGACCTCTCAATCTTTTCTCCCCACAAGAGTAAAGTTGTTAGAGTGAAAGAAGAAAACACTAACTATTAGCTCTGTAAAATGCAAAGGGAAAGAAACAACATGAAGAGCAAACCATCAGTCAGCGGATCTCAGTGCCACCACCTTAGTCTGTACTGCTGCAGGGTGGGCCTCCTGCTATGGAGGACACTACACATAGTGTTCCTTCGCCACAGCTCCAAATAGAAACTTTCTCTGTGGTAGCGAACCATCTTAGGAGAATTTAAAGTCACTTCAAAGATCACTTTTAACTTAACTGAATTTTTATCTTGTCTGCTACTGTCATGTCAGAACCTAACAAATTAACATGCAGCTTTTATGCAAATGCCTGGTGGCTAGGTCACAGGTACAGGGAACTTCTTGCAATTCACCTTTTCAAAGCGCCCCCATTACTGGAAGGCAGTACAGCACTGTGATTAGGAGTCAGACAGATCTCTATTGAAATCAGTTTCTGTGACTGGAGAAGTCAGTGCATCTTTTAATTCTATTAAAATAATCTGTAAAGTGAGGTTAATACTATCTACATCTTAAGGAACTTAAATGACATGATGTATATCAATTACTCACTGTTGTTCCTAGTACATACTTTTATAATTACTAAAAGTAATCATTAGATTGAAAACTGGCTAAATTCACTATCATCACTTTCTATATTGTCATCTATTTTTATTTTTTCATTTTTTTAAAAGTTATAAAACATACAGGGTAAACAAACATTAACAGACTAGGCTTGTATTAATTATGGGCTGTTTTCATATCTTCAATACTTACAAGGTTAATGTGGTATTCTCAGATCTGTCTGTGACTAAATAATCATATTCCCAAAGATACCATACTGTCTTAAAAAGTATTATCCATGCCTCCCACCTCCTACAGCATTCTTCTTTTAAAATCTATTTTAAATAACAGGTAAATCTTGCTAATTAGCATTTAAGATAAAAGTTCTGAAAAGGTTAATGACTAATGGTCATGAAACCAAATGGTACAATTTAAAATGCCAATACTATATATAAAACATAAATGCTACTTCAAGTATTTTCATGTTTCATAGGTGACAGTTTTATATATATACTGTCAAAATTCTGTGCTACAGCATTAGTTTCTAGTGTCATCTTCAAGTATTACAAAAAGAATACTCTATAGGGTACTACATTTTTAGAACAAAACCCTTAAATCCTTCAGAAAATTTATGCTGTTCAGTAAGAATGCATTTAATAAACAAATTGTAAGGAATCTCTGGAGTAGGAGGGCCTTCTGTCTATGTTACTTTCATTGGTCAAATAAAGAAACTGCCTTGGCCTTTTGATAGGACAGGAGCTTAGATAGGCAGAGTAGACCGAACAGAATGCTGGGAGGAAGAAAGCAGAGACAGGCAGACACCATGAAGCTCTGGCCCTAGATGGACATAGGTTAGAATCTTCCCAGTAAGCCACCACCTCGTGGTGCTACAC
>LOJH01014454.1:10961-23288 GCA_001685095.1 Ellobius talpinus
TGTTTAAATGAATACAGTTTCTGTGTAATTATTTCGGGTGTAAAGCTAGCTGGGGCGAAAAGCAGCCCTGGCTCCCCTATTACAACAAATCTCCTAATCTATTTCAGATCAAAATCTCAAAGCCCTTTATCTTTCCTTTTGTTCAAATTATTAGAAAGATTAGATGGGTACAGTGATGCCTGCCTATAATCCCAAAACTAGGGAGGTTACTAAGATGTGTAGAAGCCAACCTCAGGTACAAAGTGAGCACCATCTCCAAAAAGGTTAACACCATACCCAACTTCTTATGTGGATTGTATATGGAAAATGTATTAAATCATGTATCAAAAAAGAAAAAGAAAATTGGCAATTTTGTAAGGCTACATTAGAAAGCACCTGTGCTGGCTAGTTTTATGTCAAATTGATACAAGCTAGAGTTATTTGAAAGGAGGGAACTTCAATTGAGAAAATGTGCCCCCATAAGATCCAGTT
The DNA here is from genome assembly GCA_001685095.1 of Ellobius talpinus. NCBI lineage: Eukaryota > Metazoa > Chordata > Mammalia > Rodentia > Cricetidae > Ellobius > Ellobius talpinus. The sequence continues at coordinate 11,433 of LOJH01014454.1, forward strand.
GTAGAGCATTTTCTTAAGTAGTGATTGATGGGGGAGGGTCCAGCCCAATGTGGGTGGTACTACCCCTGGGCAGGTGGTCCTGGGTTCTATAAGAAAGCAGGATGAGCAAGTTATGAGGAGCAAGCCAGTAAGCTGCATCCCTCCATGGCCTCTGCATCAGTTCCTGCCTCTAGGCTTCAGTCCTGTTTGAGTTCCTGCCCTGACTTCTTTCAGTGATGAATACTGTCTTAGTTTGGGTTTTATTGCTGTGAAGAAACACCATGAATATGGCAACTCTAATAAAGGAAAACATTTAATTGGGGCTGGTTTATAATTCAGAGGTTTAGTCCATTATCATAATGGCAAGAAGCATGACAGCATGTAGGCCAACATGATGCTGGAGAAGGAGCTGAGTGTTCTACATCTTGATCTGCAGGCAGCAGCAAGGAAATGCCACATTGGGCCTAGCTTGAGCATCAGAGAGCTCAAAGTCCACCCTAAGTAACCCACTTCCTCCATCGAAGTCACATACTCCAGCAAGGCCACAGGTCCCTAATAGTGCCACTCCCTATTAGTCTATGGGGCCATTTTCATTCAAACTACCACAAAAGCAATATGGAAATGTAAGCCAAATGAACTCTTTCCTCCCCGACTTGCTTTTTTGCTCAAGGTGTTTCATCAGGGCAACAGAAACCCTAAGTAGGACACCACAGATTGACTGGTGGTAATAAATTTACATTTGTATAGAGATTAACAGGTTTTTGTTTGTTTTAAAAACAAGAATTTATGCAGCCTGGCTGGCCTTAAAATCCTGCCTTCACTTCCTCAGTTCTGAGACTATAGGCTTACGCCACGATGTTCAGTTTCTGTGATACTGAGGCTCAAACCCAGAGCTTTGCAGATGATAGTCAAACACTCTACCAACTGAACTACAACACAGCTCAAAACTAATAGTTTTAAAGTATTCTTCTCATGCCATATGAGCCAAACTGGTGAGTTTTATTCTCATTTTACAGAAATGAAGCTAAGGTCATTAAAATAACCATATAAAGACACCCAGTAAAAGTCTTCTGACTTCTAATTTCAGTCCATTCTACTTCTTCACATTGCTTCTCACCTGGGTCACTGACAAAGCTATACTATTGGGATCTGAACAATACTTATGGTCAGATGTAAAGAATGAATATTAAAATGGGGTACAGTAGATAAAACAAAAAGAAGTTGGCTATATTTTGTACTTAAGGAATTTCAACAAACAATACTTATTTTTGGAGAATTGAATCACAGAGATTGCATGAAAGGTTATGAGGAAATGGAGACACATTTCATTTGCACAGTATCTGTGGGTATGTTTCTTCCCCCTTGCCTTAAACGTCTGTTTGAGTCCTAGTGGCAAATTATAGCCTCCATAGGAGAAGAGGACTCCTGATTGCAGTTATGATCTTAGAAATGGTTTTACAATCATTACAGTATTTAATAAATAGGGTTACAAAAAAAGACCCCCTTAGAAATATTTTCTAAATCATAGAAATTCAAGCTTTCTAGAAACTTCAATGTACATTTCTGTTCACATACAGAAATGTGATTTTGATTTTGGGAAGAGGAAAGAAGAAACTAATAAGCATAATGCTACCTTTCAAATAGAAAGAGGTGAACAGGAAGGGGGAGGTAGGAATGAAGGCTGTGCATTGCAGATCCCCCCCACATGGTTTTAAAAAGTAACATTTTCTGGCTACTCCCCGCCCCCATCTCTGTTTCCCTCTATCATTCTTTCTTCCCTTTATCTCAAATAAACTCCACACTCAAACTGTCAAAAAAAAGTAACACTTTTTCCAAGTCTAGTTAATTAGAAATGGAATAAAAGCATCCAGATAAGAATGAATAAAATCAGATTTCCGTGTATTCCCCTAAGGGTTAGAGTTAATAAAACAACTTTTCCTTTAAAATGTTTCACCTTTTAAAAAAGCAGTAATTTGCTACTAGGTCTCAGAAATGAAGGAAATGTCCTCTTGTTGAGTGTGGTAGCACATACCTTTAATCTCAGCACTGGAAGGCAGAGGCAGGTGGACCTATATGAGTTCTAGGCAAGCCTAGGCTACATACTGTGTTACAGGACAACCAGGGCTACATAGAGAGACCCTGCCTCAAAGACAAATAAACGAAACTCCTAAACTATGTATACACACATTTTTTCTTACAATTATCAATGCACATCAATTGTACTTTTTAATGATATCACTGTGGCATTTCTAACTATGTATATATTGTACTTTGTTCATGACTACCTTCTTTAAATGTCTGTTAGATTTTTATTATTTTGTGGTTAGTCCTCTATGAATACATGTATGTACATGTGTATTTATGTGTATAGGTGCCATGAACATGTATGGAGGTCAGAGGTGAGAGTTCTCTCTGTTCACCTTTACAGGGACTCTAGGGATTAAACTCAAGTCATTGGGCTTGGCGGCAAGCACCTTTACCTAGTGAGCTATCTCACCATTCATACCTTATTTTTATATCTGCATGGAAAAGCCACTTACTTCAAGCTCTCTATTACTTGAAGGTCTATAATATGTGGTGTTAGAACTTAAAATAAGGTATAACAAATTCTAACAGTATAAACTAGTATAATTAGTTGGTTTTCATTCATTTTCTTTATGTCACAGTCTCTTGTAGGTTTTAACTTACCTGAACTTCTGAGTTCGAGTCAATAGGCTGCAGTGAAAACCAAGTTTCTTTACCACTGTGATTACACAAGTCTTCTTTTTTGATGGCTACTTTTCCTACAGAAAATTAATAAGATGATAAGAAAACATTTTATACAACCTTATGATCCATTAGCAGTATTATATACTTTGTGGAAAATACTTTAGACTTGAATATGTTGATATAAAAATCCACCATCACCCTTTCTCTGAAATAGGATGTTGCTGTGTAGCCCTAGCTGTCCTGGTACTTGTTATATAGCCCAATATAGACTTGAATTCATGGGGATCCTCCTGCTTTAGCCTTCTGGGTGCTGGAATTACAGATTTTATTTATTTTATTTATTTATTTATTGGAGATAGGGTTTCTCTGAGTAACAGTCCTTGTTGTCCTCAAACTCTCTTTTTAGACCAGGCTGGTCTCGAACTCACCTGCCTCCCAAGTGTTGGGATTAAAGGCGTGGGCCACCACTGCCTGGCTGTGAGTACAGAATTTAAAAACCTATTTCTACAATGTACTTTCCTCCTATACCCTAAAAGAGAAATGTCTTATTTTTGTTTGTTCATTGGTAGACCCTTTTATGGGTCTGAATCGGGATTAGAAAAACAGCCATAATCCCAGGACTCTGGAGGCAGAGGGATCTCTAAATTTGAGGCCAGTCTAGTCTACAAAGGGAAACCCTGTCTCAAAATACCAGAAAAACAAAAGAAAGGAAGGAATTAAAAAGAAAGAAGGAAGGAAGGAAAATCTGAGTTGAACTTTAATATAGTTTAGCACTTACAATACTCTCACCTCACACAGACATACATGCAGACAAAATATCAAAGTACCTAAAAATTTTTTTTAAAAAAAACTACTTTCCTTTTAAGTACCTCAACTACATGTTATGTCCTTTTGCTTGTAACATACCTTATTTTTAGCTCAACAGTTGAAAACACTAAGAAAACGGTGAACTTTTATGAGTAGAAGTATAAATTTTGGGATAGCAAGTGAAAAGGAAGATAGAAAAATAAACACAGGAAAACTTATGTTTAAAGTTTTTTTCTGGAAATAGATGGTGATCATACAACTGCAGGATATATAAAAAAAAGTACAAGCTTTTCTTACTTTTCTCATTTTACAAATATTTTATCTTGATAATCCCAGCACTCAGGAAGCGGAGGCAGGGGGATCACTGTGAGTTAAAGGCCAGCCTGGTCTACATAATGTGTTCCATGACAGTCAGGGCTATATAGAGAGACTTTGCCCATGCCCCCCCAAAAAGATTTTCAAATTTGGAAAAAAGTTGTCAAGAACAGTACAAAAAACTTCTATTTTTTTCACCCAGAACTTCCAAAATCTTATCATTTTTTACCATGTTTTGTTCTTTCTTATCTATATATAGATATATGTATGATATATAAAATGATTTTCTGAGTCATTAAAAAAAGATTTAAATATAATGCACACTTTTTAAATAACAATTCATTTTTTAATTTATGTGCATTTGTGTCTTAACTGCACACATATCTATGTGAGGGTGTTAGATCCCCTACAACTGGAGTTAAAGTTGTGAGTTGCCATGTGGGTGCTGGGAATTGAACCTGGGCCCTCTAGATGAACAACCAGTGCTTTTAACTGCTGAGCCATCTCTCCAGGCCCCTATAATACACACTTTAAAACAAGAAATTTTACGGTATGTGACTTACACCTTAATAAAGTTGTTACCTAACTTTTTAACATATTAGTTTTATAAACTTATCTCCATAATTATAACTTAAAACTCAAACTACAGATGTATGTAATTTAAAGAAAAAAGTTAAGATACACAATTAGATTTTTAATAGAATGGCAACTGTTGCTAATATTACTACTCAAAGGAGACCTACTGAAAATTCATCAATTTAACACAGAAAACTTAAAATACATAAAACTTTAAACCTATGATGTTTTAAAAACATTTTGAGTGAAATCTAATATAAAGATAAAAATCTTTGTGTTATAAGCTAAAATTGTACAAAATGACACTAGAAAATGTACTTCAGGGCTTTTTTGTGAATTTTAAGATGAGATATAAAGGTAAAACTGAAATCACTCTAGTACTGAATGTGCACACTGATATCTAAGTATAGAAATAGGCATTAACTAAAAGAAGCAAACATTCCTCATACTGCTATGGAATTTAGATTGAGGGTCAAATGATATAAATTTCTTAAAATGTTTACTCTATGGATTGTACAAAATTCTTAACAAATCAATATACCTGAAATGGCCCAGGATAGAAAATAATGAAGTATTCAGTTTAGTATGGGATGAATGTGAGATAATCATAACTACTGTAATTCCTATTATCACTGATTCTGCATCAGAAATAAATTTTAAGGGAATGAATAATAGCTTGGTACTTTAAAAATACATATATACATAGAAAAATATATATACACATACATGCACATGCATGCATGCTGAAGTTCTTATCTTTTACAGATTTTTGTAAGGGAATGTCTTTGCTATCATCTACCCAGGAAAAGGTATAGAGAATATCTAGCATGTAACTTTTAACATCTTAAATTTATATAGTTACTTTTTTAGTTTTTCTTGTTATTAGGATCTCAGGCATACTATAAAAGCACTTTGCTACTAAGCTATAGTCCCAGCCCTAGCATATAGTTTTAAGAGAGTTTACTAGGCCAGATGTGGCAGCACATGCTTAAAACCTTGGCAATTAGGAGGCAGATGCAGGAGAATTGTGATCTCAAGCCAGCAAAGGAGGGGGAGTGATGTGGGATTCCCATCTGTATGCTGTGAAAACCGTAGGTTAATAAAGAAGCTGTTTTGGGCCTGATAGGGTAGAGCAGGGCTAGGTGGGGAAAACTAAGCTGGGAGAAAGAAGGCAGAGGCAGAGAGAAGCCATATAGCCCTGCCAGAGACAGACGCCGAACCTTGTCGGTAAGTCATAGCCACACGGCGATACACAGACTAATAGAAATGGGTTAATATATAAGAATTAGCCAATAAGAAGCTAGAGCTGATAGGCCAAGCAGTGGTTTAATTAATACAGTTTTTGTGAGGTTATTTCAGGGCTGAGCAGCCAGGAACAAAAAGTGGCCTTCCTACTACAGGGGGGAGACATACTATATATGAATGAATGAGTAAGAATGAGCATGAATGAGAGAATCCTTCTGTCAAGAATAACAACCTCTGTAGAGCCTCTATTCTGCAATTATGCAGATGTACACATACACAGCAAGTACTGTAAAAGGGAGCGTTTTAAGTTTTTTATTTGGAACTTTATTGCTTTGAGCAATTCATGCCCTCATAATATAAATCACACTGGTACTGTTACAGTGATTCATGGTCCATGTTGCCTCAACTTGGGTTTGATTCTAAGGAACCACATTTTACAAATATTTTATCTTGATAATCACAATACTCAAGAGACAGAGTCAGGAGAATCTCTGTGAGTTCGATGCCAGCCTGGTCTACAGAGTAAGTTCCAGGACAACCAGAGCTACACCGAGAAACCCTGTCTTAAAGAAAAAAGAAACATATATGTGAATTGTACCTACCTATACGAAGATCTCTCTGTAAAACATTCTTATCATAAACATAAAACGACAAATACTGGAAAGTTCTTGGAATCTCAAAGTAAAATTCTTCACTAAAATATGGTCTAGAGAGAAAAGAAAAAGCTTATTATGCCAAATAACATACATCTATGATTACTATTAAATAATCCATTACTACTACTATTAAAATGGTACTGTTAAATAAAATCACATTCAAATGTCACTTTCAATAAACATCAATGAAATTATAAACTAAAATTCTTTAGAAAAGAACTTCAAAAACCCCAAAATTACTCTCATTACTGTTTTAGACAAATTCTATACAAATCATGCTGAAGTGAAAAGACCCCAGGTGCCAAAAGAATTCTAAACATATAGCTTTTCAGAAGGTCCTGTGGACAGAAGAACCAATAATTGCCTAGGCCATGGTCACTACAATAGACCTAAAAGAGAGCCAAGAACAAAGTCATTCACATTATTATCTTAGAAAAATGTAACTACATAAAGTTGTTTTGGTCACAATAATACGTAACACCTAAAATGGTTAATGCTATATAAAATATCTTTAAATGTATTATAAATACTGAACATTAAATATTTTCAGCATCTTTCCCAAATTATTTATATATTATCAAATCTGATCTATGGAGGTTGGTGGCTTTTGATAAATTTACAATCCTGTGCAGCTTCCATCCCAATCAAAATATAGAACACAGTTACCACCCTAGCACCTTACGCAAACAACTAGTTTTATGGGGGTGGGGGAGTCCAGGGCCTTGAACCTGGGGCATCGCATATGCTAAACAAGTACTCTACCACTGAGCTATAATCTTAGCCCAGTGATAATATTTCTTTCTATGTGTGTGTGTATATGCGTACACATATGTTTGCAGGTGTGAGTGTATGACTATCAATCAATGTTGAGTGTCTTCCTCAATCTGTCTCCACCTTATGTTTTAAGACAGAGTCTTTCCCTGAGGCTGGGTCTTCCTGTTCCTTCAGGCCCAGCTCATTTTCATGCCATGGATGCTCAGGATCCAAACTCAGGTCCTCAAGCTTGCACAACACACACTTTACTGAGTGAGCTACCTTCCCACATACTTTGTGTATATGTGTACGTGTATGTGTACATGATATAGAGATCAGCAGTTAAAGTCGAGCATCTTCCTCCATCTGTCTCTACCTTATTTTTTGATATAGGGTTTCTAGCTGAACTTGTAGCTTACTGATTTGGCTATAGTGACTGGCCAGAAAGTCCCAGGGATCCTCTTGTTTCCACACCCTCAGTCTTGGGATTACACCACTGTGTTTGGTTTACATAGGTTGCTAAGTATATAAAATGAAGTTCTCAATGTTTTTAAGGCAAGTACTTTATAGATTGACTCATCATTGTTGGGGAAGAGGCCTGGGAGGTTCCACGAGCAGTTAATGGCTACTGGAAAAGGGAAAATAATTTCTTCAGTGGTGTAGTCATTGATTAGTTGCCCATGCTCCAGTAAATAATGTTTTACCCATGCTAATTAAACTAATTATATTAAACTCAATGGGTCACACACATACACAAAAATATATGAAAATAGGAGAACTTGTCAGAAGGAGTTCAGAGGACATACAAGGGGTATGATTTAAGAGACAACACACCCACATATAGAATTGTTGTGGGATATTTGAGCAAACTGTGTAAAGATGTGTCACAGTTTTCCCTTGTCTGCCTAAGGCACCTGACTGGTTTAATAAAGAGTTGAATGGCCAATAGCTAAGCAGGAGAGGTTAGGCAGGACTTCCAGACAGAGAAGAATGAATCTAGGCATGTGAGAGAGATGCCAGGGAGACATGAAGGGTGTCGGACATACAGAATCGAGAAGAGGTAAAAAGTCAAATGGCAGAATGAAGATTAACAGAAGTGGGTTAATTTAAGTTATAAGAGCTAGCTGGGAATAAGCCTAAGTTAAAGGCCAAGCTTATAATTAATAAGAAGTCATTCTGTCATTATTTGGGGCTGGTGGTCCCAAAAGAAAGTCCACTACACAGAATTTTCAAAGATTGAATTAAAAATAAAACCTATCTCCCAGAAACTTCCCTTGTACCCTCTGCAATTACTCCGCCACACTGTAAATCAACTGGTGAAAGTTCTATCATTACATTACTGGTTAAATTCTAAGAGTGATGAAAATAGTGTGTTTTCTTGGTAAATAGTAGTGCTCAGTCTTCTTGATGATTAATGGTGCACAATCTCTTTTCATGTATCTCCAAGGCATTTATATATCATCTTTTATGAAATATCTGAGTCTACTAATATTTTAATTTCTTCATTATTAAGGGTTTTGATTTGATTTAGAGATCTTTAAAAGCAAAATATCTTACATAATTCTTTTGGGAATTCTACAGTACTTTCTGATTTATAGTTAAAAGTATTAAAAACTAAAAATAAAGAGCAAAAAGAAAAATTCAGAGGGAGAAAAAGTTAGAAAGACTACTATGTAGTTACATTCAGCTGGATCACAACTTATATAAGTATTGAGATTATAATAAAATCAAGAAGAGGAAAGGTTTTTAATATTGTTTTGCCCCATTCTAGAAGTAAAAATTAGAAAGCACTCAGAATCCAAGAATAATCTAACTAGCTATACTCTTAAGTGTCTACAGTACTTAAATTGCTAACTTTAAATTATCTTTCAAATTGATTTCTTGTTTTTTAAAGGTGATAAAGAAATAAAGGAAACTGATCTCATCATTTTCCATTACACAAAAATTCAGAAAGGTTAAGGATTAAAAAATACAAGCTAATTCTGGTAATTTTGATATATAGGGCTATATATTACAAACTACAAGTACCCAACTTATGGCCAATTACTATTTAATTTTATCACTGATTACTTTATGATATAAAAATTGTAACAGACTGAAACTGAAATGATTTCAAGTCTCAAATCCCAGCTGTTCTTTTAACTTCCTTTATTACGTGACAAATTATTCAGCCTTTTGGTGACACTATTCCATCATTCATAAGTGTAAATAAAAAAGTATGAATTTATATGCACAAATGTGAAAAACTCAAAATTCTAAATCAATATGGGCATATGACTTATGACAAAATCTTTGAAGTATATTACTCCCAATCTTTTGGGGCTATTTACTCTCTTCTGAGGGTGGAACAATTGTGAAGTCAGAGAACAACCAACCAGTGGGAGTTGGTTCTCTCTTTTCACCATGTGGGCTCTGGGTACTTGCTATGGAACACTCTTTGTACACTGTAAATATGTATTGCTCTCATTGTTAATAAAAAGCTGATTGGCCGATAGTTAGGCAGGATTTTGGGGGCAGAGAGAATGCTGGGAAGGACAGAATGAGAGAAGTCATCAGCCAGATGGAAAGAAAGCAGGTATGCAGAACAGGTAAAAGCCACGAGTCTCGGAGCAGCACATAGATTAATAGAAATAGGTTGGTTTAAGTTGTAAGAACTAGTTAGTAATAAGCCTGAGCTATCGGCCAAGCATTTATAATTAACAGTAAATCTCTGCATGGATATTTGGGAGTAACATCTGAGACATGGAAATACTCCGACTACAGGTACTGAACTCAAAATGTCATACTTGACAGCTGACAGACACCTTTACCGACTGACTAAGCCTCTATATTGGCCTACTTTAATTTTATCTAATACTTTCCTTATGAAGAGTTCAAAATCACAAGAACCAAAACACATAAAAAGGCATGCAAAGGGGTATGCCTATAACACAGACATTTCAGAGGCTAAAGTATGAGGAGTAAGAGTTTGAGGCCAACCTGGGCAGAGGAAAAAAGAGAAAAAAGGGAAGATGGAGGAAAGAAAAGAGAAAGAAAAAACAGAAAAGGAGACACAGGCAAACTTCAGAGGAAAAGACAGGTAAGTTAAGGAGAGGAGGTAAAGCAGTACCAAAATCCAATGGAATGAAATACATTATGACAAGAGTTTCATTCACCAACCGTGCTTGTTTCAACCCCAGAACCCTCAATTGCTTTGTCTCTGAAGACTATCCTTTTAGCAGTTTGGTGATGGTAGGATTTTTGGTTTTTGTTGTTTGTTTGTTTTGAGACAGGAGATAGGCTCTCACTATGTAGCCCTGATTGGCCTAGAACTTTCTATGTAGACCAGGCAGGTCTCACAGTCAATGGAGATCTGCCTGCCTCTGCCTTCCAAATGCTGGGATTGAAAGCACGTGGCATGACACGTGACTTTAGCACAATTCTAAATCAGAATTACAAACACTACACCAAGGCAGAGGAGGCAAATTAAGAATTTGCTGAGATATTTTCCAAGATGAAAACAATCTATCAAAGGCTAATTCCCTGATAATATACTAGTAAGTTAACATGTATGAAGTGTGTGTGTTTGTGTGTGTGTATTTGGCTGTTTGTTCTTGTGTATATGCAGGGGTAGGGGGTGTGTGTAGGTCAGAGATTGACATCAGGTATCTTTCTCAATCAATTTCCAATTTAGTTTTTGAGATAAAGTCTCTTGTTGAACAATTTGGCTATACTGGCTGGCCAGTGAGTTCCTGGGATCCCTACCTCCATGTCCTCAGCACGGTTCTACAAGTGGGAGCTACTGCACCTGGCTTCTCACATGGGTGCTGGGGATGGCACACCAGTCCTCATATCTGTGCATCAAGCACTTCAGCAACTTAGCCACCTCTCTAGCTCCAACTTGTGTGAACTTTAAGAACTAATTTATTCTTTGGAGAAATAAAATGATGCAATTCGAGGAAAACTCAAATAAATAGGCAAAATTTAGCCTAGAGAACAGACTAAAGTCCTAACAATAGTTGTTTTCAAACATTTAATAGTGTCATGTAAAAGATACACAAAATTTGCTCCCCAAAAAATCTAAGAGACAGAGCTAGGACAATTCAAAAGAAAAAAAAACTTTATAAGGCAGTGAAAAGCCATATGAAACCAAGCACTACATTGACGTCATTCTCACAGACAGATGAGTAAACAGAACCCAGAACTAAGCAAGTGCTTGGTACATGGTTGAATATCATTTTAATAATCATTAACCAATTAAACATAAGCACTTTCTGTGTCAGAACAGTTCAAAGACCAAGTAGACTGCTTAGGAAGCATGAAATTCTTGTGACTGTAACGTTATTAACCAGATGCCACATGACCACTTGCCAGAGCTACTGCTAAGGAGCCCAAAGTTGTTAGCCCAGTTTACTGAACATTCAAGACCCCTTCAAATGCTTACATCCTATAATTCTAAAAATAAATTCATAATAGAAAAGAAAATATTTAAATAAAAATATTAGTTTTAATTCAAGAAAGTCAACTTGATAAAAATCTGGAAAATATATAAACCCATGAATATATATCAAATGAATGGTAATTTCTTATTTTCTACCAACCTTAAAGACTTTTCAACAACCTGGGTACGATAAACTTCTTCTTGGTCCAAATTTATAGTGCAGAAACAATCTCTCATTTTGTTGGGTCCAAGATATGGCAATAAATTTTTTGCTTCATCTGTTAGCACAAAAAAATTTAAATTGATGTTAAATATCTATATCTATATCTATATCTATATCTATATCTATCCATCTATCCATCCATCCATCCATCCATCCATCCATCCATCCATCCA
>LOJH01014455.1:8120-24125 GCA_001685095.1 Ellobius talpinus
GAGAGAGAGAGAGAGAGAGAGAGAGAGAGAGAGAGAGAGAGAGAGATTGGTTTTAAACAAAGCTGAAGTGTCAAAGCTACAGGAATTTCTGCAGTATGAATCTATTTAATCCAGTATTTTCTAGACTTAGTTACCAGATGAGTCAGAGGCACTGTGTGTTCGTTCCTGGCAAGTTAGAAGTATATGCTACTTCTATAGGGGCTCATGATTCATCGATTACAAGTCAGTAAACCACTCCCTGAAGATTGGTACTGCTCTGTGGTCCAGTAGTGGTCTTCTGAAGTCTCACATGGCTTAAGATCTTCCATTTCCTAGGAACTCTTTCTTGAATGTTCAGTGTCATTTGTTCATTGGAACTGAGGGTGTGAAATCATTTATGAAAGACCATGTCATTCTTCTGGCAGTGGTGGCCCAGGTAAGTATTTGTCCTAGTTTTTTAAAGTTGGAATATTACCACAGGTGTTCTTATCTCAGTAAAGAATAAATTAATGACATTCAAGAAAATAATGCCAAATATTTTGAGTAAACTATCCAGCTGTGCATGGCTGTAAAACACTCTAGGCCAGGCTAAGCATGTGTCCAATGCTAGCTACTATCATTAATATTATTATATTCCCTCATTTAATATAATGCAAGTGTTTGGGTTATTTGATAGCCTATTATATTTATATGGCCTGAAACATATTTGTTGGGTTTGAGTATGAAACGTTTGAGTGCTTGAACCTGGTTAGTGATGGTAATGGGACAGCATGGAGCCTTTACAACACGGGGCCTAGCAGGAGGAAGTGGGTGGGTGGGCTCTGCTTCCTGTCTACTTTTGCCTTTTGCTTTTTGTACATAGATATGAGAAAGCCTGACATGCCAGCTCCAGCTCCCATGCCTTGTTGGCAAGACAGACATCGGAGCTTCCAGAAAGCCTTCCTCTGTTAAATAGGTTCTGTCAGGGGTTGTTACAGTGAGGAAAAAAGCAGAAGGTGCTTTAAGGTAGCAGTGAGGGGTCATTCTTTCAATGGAATAACTTCAACAGTAAAATTCTTGAGTGATTGCCATATGATTATAATCCTAACACTGATTACATAACAGTTAAAACGGTCAAGATGTTCTGAAAATGAAAGAAAAACAGAGAGTTGTGATGCATGGAGTTTTGTATTCAAAACTGAAGGAGTCCACAATCAACTTATGTTAAGTGACAGAGTATGCAGAGAAAAGGAATTTTGGTAAGAGAAATAGCAATGCATTTTCAAGGATTTACTCCATTTTAATCGGCAATAATTCTATACATATGTAGTACAATGCAGTGTTTTGATCTGTGTGTGCATAACAGAGTGATCAAACCCGACTAATTAGCATCTCCATCATGTTAAAGTCATTTCCGTTCAGGAAAATCTTCTGTAGCTCTGTGGCATATTTTGTGGTTGAGGCATTTATTCAGGAAAACGTTTCCAATGTCTTTTGCTCTAGATATCTACATTCTGTTAGTCCTTACATGTGTCTTATACACCAATGACATTTTCATGCTGGAAATGCCCTGTCTCTATAATTGAACACCTGTCACAAACACATCACATTCAGAATGTACATTAAATATTTTGAAGTGAATATATTAGAAGTTATCAGAATAGATTGCTCAGAAACAACAAAAATCCCCAAAACGTCTTGTGTTAGCTTTGCTGGCAACAGCAGGGCACAGCAGAATGCAGGGCTGATTAGTTATTTATCAAATAAGCACACTGGTGACAGGATTTTAAAATATCAAATTAGTCCAACAGAACTCCCTGCAAAACAGAAACTCCTGAGCACAAGGTGGCTGTGGACTCTGCAGGGGACCACCCAGGAAGTGAAGAATAATAAGGTTCTTGCTGAGGTTGCCTTCTGCCAAACTTTTCAAACTCCTTAAAAAGTTGTTCTATCTTGCACTATTTTCTAGGATTCTTTTCATTGGGCCAATTTTTAACTTGATCTGAGATGATACCTGGACCATCAAGAGCCCTGCAATCACTAAATGTGGTCCAGAAAATATTCATCCATCTGGCATCATTTTGAATGATGAGAAACTAGAGATGAACCTGATCTTCCCAGCAAGCATGACCACTGGGTTGCACCACCAATGTGATTAGTTGTTTGTACCAGGGAGGCAATGGAAAATGGAAATAGAAGCAAATGTTCTTCTAACGCAGTGACTCACAACCTTCCTAATGCTGTTAACTCTTTAATACAGTTTCTCATACTGTAGTAATCCACAACCATAAAATTATTCCATTGTTACTTCATAAATATAATTTGTTACTGTTTTGAATTGTAATATAAATATCTGATATATTGGATATCTGCTATGCAATCCCTTGGGGTTCCTGACCCACAGGTTGAGAACCATGGTACAAATGGATAGATGAACTGCATCCAATGAGTTAAGGCTTTATGCAGCCCCTTCTCTTGGAAGAAGAGAATGCACACCCATAGGATGTTGTGTGTCAATTCTGAATGTTGGATGCAGCTTAAAAAGGAGAATGTAGAGCTGATCAATGGTGGAACACAGCACTACAGAGGCAGAAGCAGAGGCAGGAGAATCTCTGTAAGTTTGAAGAAAGTCTGCTCTACAGAGCAAGTTCCAGAATAACCAGGGCTACACAGAGAAATCCTGTCTCAAAAAAAGAAAAAAGAAAAAGGGGGGGAATGAGAATGTAGTAGAAAAAGTATAGATAATTTCCTCTTCTTTTTGTTCACACCAAGAAGAGAAACAAATTATTAAAGAGAGGAAAATATTTCTCACCCAACAAATAGAACCCTGTACAACTTTTCCAGAATCAACATACATGAACTGTATACATTTCTACCAATTCATAGTTTACTGAATAAACATGACTGACAAAGTTCACAAAATGTAGGGGAGCTGTTCCTACGGTTCTTCATGAGACAGGGGTTTGTCCAGCATGCACTGTCTGTCAGTCTGTGTTCCAGATGCAGAAACAATGTGTTGGAATGCCCAGCCAAAAACAGGGAAAGGTAAAAGGCAAAACTCTGATTCCTAAAAATAAGTCTACTTTTTAGAAAAGTACAATCTAGCCAATGTCTAGAGAGCTGGCAGGTGCTAAGGACTACAGCTGAGACAGCCACTTAAAAAATATATCACATAGATGTGTGTATGTGTGTGTGTGTGAGAGAGAGAGAGAGAGAGTTTGTATGGTATGAGTATGTGTGTGTGAGTTATGTATTATGAGTGTGCATGTGTATGAGTTTGTGTGTGGTGCATGTATATGTGTATAAGTGAGTGTGTGTGTTTGTATGTGTGTGTGTGAGAGAGAATGCATGTCATAGCATGCATTTGGAATTAAGAAGACAGCTTATAAAAGTCAATACTCTTCTGCATATTGGAAGATTGAACTCAAGTTCCTAGGCTTGCTGGCAACCACCTTGATCTGTTGAATCAATTCACTGACCTGAGACAGTGTCTTTTTAAGGATCTTTAAGATGTCTGTTTCTACAAACGATTCTGGCCACATGACACTTTCAGAATCAAATCCACTTTGTAATACAGGAAATTTTACAAAACTGTTACCTGTTACTTAATTTCATAAATGTCCATGAAAAAAAACTAGTATGTTTGAGACAGGGAAATGGCTAGACTTTGTAGTGTGATTTTTTTTGGCTTTGAGAATAGCATGTGATCACACCAGTCCTTCTAAATCTTAGCTCTACCCTTATCTTGGAGTTAGATATATAATGGATTTTGAATTTTTCTCCTTTTATCACCCACAATTTTCTTTCTTGGCATTATGAAAAGTCAATATCTATTTATTAGCAGCATGGTGAACCTAATGATGTAAGACAAGAAAAAAATTGGCAGCAAAGGAGTTAAGGAGAAATTGCCTGGTCCATATGTTCCTTTGTGTTGATTATGACTCTAAATGGTTTATCTGTATAGTTTTATGATAAAATCATCTGTGAGTCCCCCTATGCCCTGGAAGAGGTCAGATGCTTGTCCAAATCCTCTCAGTTACATAAGGTATTCACTGTGGGATTAGGTTTAGAAGTTGGAAGCTGTTTATATCTCAAATAACCTTCTAGCCAGGCTTCTTCAACAGCTAATTGTCATGACCTTGGGTGTATCTGCTTTTGAATATCCTTGACATCCATCTGCTATGAAGATGAATGAGTTATTTAGGTAGCAATCAGATTGTTAGCTTAGTCCAAGTGTATCCATCTCTCTTCAAGCCTATTAAACTGGTGGCTGAACTCTCAAGCTAATGCACAATGCAATCACCACCATCCTAGAGATGTTGGACACCTACATATTTCTAACCCTAATGAAAAACGCCTTTCTAAAATAAGAGGGATACAAAGAAGGAGAGGAGAGGGAGGAAAAGTCAATAAAGACCTAAAGATTCAATTAAGAGTTCAGGTATCTGCCAGCGTTTATTAGCTCCGACTTTGACTTACACTGCTAAGGTCAGCAAGTGGTCAATAGGAAACGGTGGAGTGGGAGAAAAGATGCCATTAGGATCCTGGACAGAAGAATATCCCAGTGTCCTAAATGGATAAGAAGATACAATTGGCCTTCATGACAAGAAAATCACAGTTAATTACTAGGATGGAAAATTTTCTCTGCAACCTTCTAACCAATGTGAGGTATTTTCCCACTACTATATTGACATGTCAAGTATAGCACCAAAATACTTTCAAGAGACTATGCCCTTGATCCATATATGCATAGGCACAATGGGAAAGGGCAACGTCCTTCCTGACGCAAAGGAAGAAATAATACGAGATATTTGCAAATTGTATTTATGAGCAATATGAAATAGTATTAATTTCATAAATGTGATTTTTACTCACCAGATAAGAAAGAACACCTTAAGGAAACAATAAAGCTGAGCATTTGTCCAAGTGCCCTGACATGCATTGTGACAGATCAGCCTCAGAGCAAAAGCATGGGGCAAACATCCTGGCCAGGGCTTAAGGTCAGAGATTTTTCCCTGATCCCCTCCGGGTATTGCTGCTTCCCACCGAGCCCTCTGGTTTGTGCAGCATGCTTGCTGTCACCTCTCTTCTCAGTGAGGCAGGTAGACAACCAGCACCTAGAAGGCAGCCATCCAGATGTGAGGTAGTCTTGTTAAATGAGCTTTGCTACAACCTCTGTCTTTCTTCTTAACACTTGAGAACAGAAGGCAGGTAGTGATTTTTAATTTGCTGCCTGTTTCTCTTCAGAATCAAAATTTCTTCTTGAGTCCTCTCTGGGCCGTGTGCCCAAGAAACTTTGACTTCTTCCTGTCTCGTATTTTTAACTAGTATGTGCTAGCAGCTAACTAACTAGACTAGTCAATGAAGACGTATATATAAACCTGGAACAATGGGAGGTGAAAGAAGATGGATGCCGACCCCATAGCAGGGATTCAAGTCTAACTGGGTGTACCGGCATATACCTTCTCTTGAAGCATCACTACTTTTTAATTACATCATTTTAGATAGCAAGCAAAGTAATAGGGTTCATTATTGTGTTTTCATTCATGTATACCATTGTACTTGACTCTTGTATGTCCTTCCCCCTCCAAAGTAGCACGATTTCTTTAATTAAAGACATATAAAACATAGACTCACAAATGCAAAGTTAGCATGAAGATTAGTAAGGGCTAGAATTACACACAGACATAGGGAAAACAGTATGCTGACAGAAAAGTGACTGGACTTAAATAGGAAAGTTAAAGTTTAGAAGCACATGTATTTTGAGGGTCATATATGAACCAATGTATGCTTCAGAAGACAAGCAGAAGGGTGGCAGCATATTAAGTTAGAGACACTGGTAGGACTGAGTAAGAGGATGTGTTGACAATCTGGAGCTTAGTCCCAAGTCTCTTCCCATCCCATGCAGCAGGCAGTGTGACTTTCCTGACCTCTGTAGAAGACTGGTACTATATTCTCTGGGTGAATACAGACTAGAGACAATTTTGTTTGGGGGATACTGAATGTACCAATGAATGCAGGCAAAATTGCAATCATACAGATGACATAACAGACTGCCCTAAATATTCTTTGTACTTCCCTCCGTTCTCATAAGCCACTCTGTCATGGGCAGCTGTGACATACTCAGTGATGGTCTAGACTTGGAGACTTGTTTCTAATCAATAGACTACAGTGATGTTACAAATGGACTAGAAGCTTCTGTCGTTTGGATAGTGATAGCTGTAGTGACATTTCATCTTGACTCCCTTTTTGTTTGCTCTGATAAAGCAAACTCTATGGAGCAGTCTTCTTAGATAGGAACCATGGGAGACCTCTATCCAACAACCTGTGAGGAAATTAATCTTGTCAAAAGCCAGATGAGTGAGTTGGCAAAAGACCTTCCCTGTCTTTTTCAGGATAGAGTGCCTGAGACTTGGAGTGTGACCACATGCCCTGGTTTGTCCAGGACAGAACATTTTACAGCACACAATTTTTAGAAACAAAACTGGAAGCGTCATTGGAAAATTGAGATGGTTGCTCATTCCACTAATGAGAAATCTACAAGCAGAAATCCTTCCTCATCTCATCTAGGTTCTTTACATCAAATGCGGTGAAATAAGTGATGTTATTTGAAGTCACTGAGGTAATTTGTGATTTAGAACCAGGTAGGTAAAACAATATTCAGAGGTACAAAAGAGCAAGGTAGATCAAATGTCTGGCAAAGAACAGATATACTCTCTATAGCCAGGTTTCCCTTAGAAAATTATCGGGCATGGGCCCAGATGTTCCACAAGGAAATCTATCTCTTCTATTTGCATGGAAGTCTATAAAGGCATTTTAGTGTTTCACTTTCGTTTGTTTGTTTGTTTCTTTGTTTGAGAAAGGGTTTCTCTATGTAGCCCTAGCTGTCCTGCAGCTCACTCTGTAGACCAGGCTGGCTTCGAACTCACAGAGCTTCACCTGCCTCTGCCTCCCCAGTGCTGGGATTCAAGATGTGTACACCGCCGCCAGGCTTTAGTGTTTCACTTCTAAGGAGACTGACAAAATTGAAGTAACACTTTAAACAAACCTTTAATATAAATATAAAGCAGCAAAAGGAATAAATATAAAAAAAACTAAAAGAAAACATAGACCATAGAAAGCAGACAGAGTGTCGCTGTAATCACAACTTTAGCCGAGACATGATCAGAAATCCTCCAGGGACAGTATGTCCTGCATCAGAATCAATGTTCTGAAAGGAACTCTGCTAGATTAAATAACCCCATGAAAGATGCTGTCTTCATATATATGTTATAACATAAAGACATGTTTTCAGGAAACTAAATTAAAAAGGCAAAGTTGAAGATACAAAAAGAAAAAAATAATTTAAGCCCTAGTCTGAATCTAGTGGGAATTTTTAAAAGGCCAGAAAACATTTTGAAAATTTTGACTTGAAAATTTATCCAAAACAATAAGACCAATATTTCCTACAGGAAGTCAGTACAAATATACAAAAAAAAGTATTAAAGAAAAGTTCATATCACAGGACTAGACTATGACACAAAAACAATACTGTGAATAAATTGAGAGAAAAAAAAGTCACACTGAATCAGATCAGGAATGAGAAAAAAACCGTCAGGTTTCTCAGCAGCAGCAACCTAAGCAGATTCCCAACCACTACAGCTGTGACAGATAAGCAACGCGTCTAATGATCCCCGATGTAATGATTGCCAAGCGCAAGCAATCCTCTTTCCAGAAAGGAGAAACAAAAAGGCGGAAAATCTAGCTGGTAGTTTGTTAGGAAGGAAATGAGAGAAATGTAAATGCAGGTGGTTGAATACAGAGGCTGGCTGTCAGCAGTTTCACTATGAGATGTGGGGAGCATGCGTGGTTGAAAGAGGAGTGGGCCTATGGTGGAGATCCACATTGAGATGACTTGAGACCATTTCTGATTGCTTCTCGTCCCTGAATTTAGACATCCCTAAGTAACTTCTTTGGCGTTGGAGTTGGGAAAACCAAGTGTGGCACGTGTGGTTTACATCCAGAAGCACTGAGAATTGGTGTCCATTTATCTGTGCTCTCTTTGTACACAGTATTAATCCCCAAACTTGGGAGATGTTAGGACTTTGGTTACCCTTGGCCTCTGACAGGAAAATAAGAACAGAGCCCTGGGACTGATAATGGCGGACTTGGCGGTTACTAAAACATTGTTCTTTTAAAGATATAAGTGCTTCAAGTAATTTTCAAAGCATTATTTGATAATTTTATGAATTAGATACATTCTTTGAGTTTGATATGAAAAAGTCTTTTCTACCTGGTGTGATGGAATAAAAATTCATCAGAGAGATAGATGGCTTAGTGCCTAAGTCAAGAGAATGTGAGTTTGGTTCCTAGACCCACGTAGCAGCTCAAAAAACCTATAACTCCATCTGTAAGAAACCCAGTGCCCTCTTCTGGCCGCAGTGGGCAACTGTTCACTGGAACACACATACATATAAACATGAACATTTACACATACATAAAAATAAAATGGATCTTAAAACATGCTTCTAAAAAAGGAGACATAGAACGTTCTGGCTAGGAGGCCAACTAGCCAACACATAGACAAGGGGAACAAAGGAACCCCTGAAAAATCGCATGGAAGACTCTACCTTAATCGGGAAGAGTCGATTAGCCCCACCCTTTGAGACAGAAGAAATTGAGTTGGTGTCATACAGAAATAGAAATACAAAGTCTGCAGAGTTTCTATGTAGCTTCTGCTTCTTCCTCTGTGAAAAAGAGGAAAAAAGATTATTGTGTGGTTTTGAAGTTATAGTGTGGTTATGATGGAACATGGGTGTGTGTGGGTTAGCTTTGATGGATAAAACAGTAACCACATTATTCAAGTCTAAGAATGACGGATGTCACAGCAAGAAACTGATAGTTTCTATAAATATCACACATACCGAGGGGAAGAAAGTCAAGCACCCAATGTGACAAATTTTAGCCTTCAGCTCCAAAACAGATCTCCAGGAATTAGCATGGAGAGTACTGGGTGTCTCCGCTGCCTTCCAAAAGATGTGATCAAATATCTTGGCTTGTATAATAAAGTGAATGGAAACTCCTGGACAGTTTAGAAAATCATGTCTGCCTGGGAAAAAGTACCTATATGTATCCATTGGAAGATACCCATATAACAAGAATGACCCAAGAAGAGGGATTCTGAGAAACACAGTTTCCTATTTGTGATTCTGAGGACACCTCCCAAGGGGCCATGGCATGATGACAGAATTTCAACACAACAAATCAAGTATTGAGAATATATGTTATGTGTAGCCAGGTCTCCTGTTACAGATGTCCTTTGTCCATTTTGATAGTCAATCACAGAATAAATCTTGCTTTACTAACATAGGCATCCTCAAAAGCCTCCCAACTTCCTTTGTTGTTGGAGACTTGATAGATGTGTTAAGGTTTACAGTAAAATATACTGTGAAAGTCTGATGTGCAACAGAGTTATCAGGGGAAAGAGAGAGCAAGAAGAATATCTGTTTTCTCACATAGATAAAATAGCATAGCTCTGAGCTCACCTGAAGTGGTAAGCATCTGATGTGAAAACCCGTGAAGGCAAGAGATTCAGCAGCTCCTTTGGTGTGTGGGACAGATTGTATGTGGGATGTGAGTCCCGGAAGAATCTAGTGTGACTGAAGGTTGGGTCCAGAAGGTGGCAGTATTGGCAAACAGTGAAAGTCTACTCTGGGCCTCCAAGAAGGTCTTGGAGTCATTATTCACGTCCTCAGAGAGGATCATGCTACTCTGGCTGGCTGGCTGGTTCTCTTTTTGTTTAGTAGTATAGGTTCTTCCACACACGCATCTCTGTTGTGATGTGATGTGGCCAAGGAAGAGGATCTTCAAAACAGTGAGTACATGCAGACACCGTGCCCCTAAGGCTCCCAAGTTATTATAACCTAAATAAATGCCCCCTTTCTCTTTATGACTTAGCCAATGCAGGTATTCCCTTGCAGGAATACAAAGCTGAAAATGCAGTGAACTTGGTCAGGGGTTTATCTTTGGGTATCATTCCTGGAGCCTTGCCTACTACAGTCTGCTCTTTTGCCTTCCCTACCAATTCCTGGAACCACATCTAGACTTAGCAAAGTCCTATCTACTGGAAGAAGACAAGCCTGTTATGAAAAGTGATACCAGTCAATGTTCCCTCAGGGAGATGAGACAGGTGCAGGGAGACAGGTGAAGGAAGACAGGTGCAGGGAGACAGGTGCAGGGAGACAGGTGCAGGGAGAGCGGCGCACCTTTAAAAAGCTGCTGTTGGGAAGAGAGTAATGGTTTAGGGAGGTTAGAGACAAAGCCAGAGGTGGCGTACTAGCAATACTACCCTTGTATTCTGAACAGCTCAAATTGTGACGGGTTAGAAAGAAGGCAGACGTTTGGGTTAACCCAGAGTTCTCTTAGTTTTACAGAAGAAAAACCTAGTCGAATAGTTGATTTATAGTCAGGCTGAGGAGAAATAGAAATGGAAATTAGAGCGTGTTTGTTAAGGCCTACATTAAGGAGAATCTTTGGAGTGATGGTTTCCATCTGACAACTAATTCTTTATATTAATAACCCCAAACCCACTCTATAGAAAAGAATTCCTCAGTAACCAGTTAGCCTCTGGAGAAAATGACAGGTCTTTACGAATATCAATATTAAGAGAGTAAAATGAGTTCATGTCTATCAGTCAAGTTCTCCAATTGCTTAATTGTTCAACATGGTCTCTTATCCAGAGTTACTCTAACATGCCAAAGTTTCTATGAAAGTCCTACATAAGCTACATAGTCTCTGATAGCTCTGCCCATGTAAATCATCGTGTAGGGGAATTCTAAAAAAAATGTAATTATGCTGGTAGGCTAAGTAACATGAGACCTGGGCCACAGGAGAGGTAAGAGAAGAAAAATGAATGAATATATCTCAATATTCTTTTTTGTTGTACATATAGGTTGAATATATCTAAAAGTACTTGAGGCCAGATTAGTTTTGTATTTTAGATATTTCGTGTATTTTGTACTATTTATATACTAATAATGAGACATTTTGTGGATGAAATCAACTTTAAATGCAAATTTCACTGGTCTTTCATATATACCTTGTATGCATATCCTGAAACTAATTTTATATAATATTTATAGTGTACCCATGCTTTGCCTATGACCATTCCCATTGAGTCAGATATTGAATTTTTTACTTGTGGCATGAAATCTTGGGAGCTTTGATTATGGAAATTCAACCTGCATTCAATCTTAGGAAATCAGAGTTAAGGAATTATCTCTAAAATATATTTTTACATGTATTTTCCCATTTCTAATACCTCTGACTCTCCAACAGCTACCCATTCATAAGTAGGATCTGTTATATATCCCCATGTGATGGCTCTAGTAAACAAAGCAGGAAAGTTATTTTTCCCAATGAAGACTATTTTCCTGTGGAGAAACTGACATTTAACCCATGATCAAATTCATAAAGCATCACAAATTGCTCCTATAGAGCTGAAAGAAAATAAAAAATAGCACATAAGAGGCATTAAATTTTAGTTTTGGGAAACTTAAAAGGTCTCTCACAGAAATTTATTGATTATCTAAAACCTGAATACTGACTAGGGATTAGACACTTAAAGCACACATGACTCTTTTTTTCCAAATAGAAGAAACAGCATGTCCAAAGGTCCTGATGCAACATTGGAAGGTCGAGCATCCCTACTCAGAAGCAAATGTTATGAAACTCTAACATGGCTGGACACCAAATTACTGCAATATTACCGTAGAAGCACTCACCCCACAGAGACACACAGTAGATGTCCTGGCACGTGTGTATACTGTGCTTTCTTGTGATGGGGCATTTAGACAGGCCATATCTTAATTTATTCCTCAGACCTGAGAGTAAATACTTCAAAACTGTAACCAATTGCAGATGAAGAGCCTGTGCTGGGCTCCTGTAGCTGAGCAGCCATGGCAGTACGGTTTGAGTACGCTCGCCTGTGCTCTTAGTCACCTGCTAGTTAAGCCTTCCAGACTCTGTTACCTTGGTGTAAGCAGCTTGCAAGACTGTTTCTCTTCGTTTCAGATCTTCCTAGCCTGGGATTAACCTTCTTTCTTGAGCGCTGGGGTTTTCTGAAAGGGACATGTTACCATCAATAACTAAAACGGATTTGAGAGTGTCGGCAGCTTTGCATAAGACACTACCCTTCAGGTCTGAAGCTATAAATCTATTTGTCAGGAAAAGGGCATCGAGCTTTCAGTGCATAAACAGGAGACATAAAATACCGTGCGTGACATGGCAAAACATGGTGTTGCCTGAAGGACCCATTATCTAATAAACTGTGCCTGCTTAAACAAATGAGGATGACTGTGGTATCTGCTGGTGGATTGTAATTGTGATAAAGGGAAATAAATATATCATTGCATAGAGTTGGTGTAAGAGGGGTGGGTAGTGGCATCTTAAAAGCAAAAAGTAAAACAAAATGATAAAATGACTGCGTTCAGCTGAGAGACGAGGCGAGCCGCGAAGTGCTCATTTCGTTTGTAGCTCGCAATGAAGTTTTGCCATTTTTAAAACTATGCAAAACTGAAATCCATGGAGCAAAAGCAAAAGCCCACGAGGCTAACCTGCTATGTGTATTGGGTAGTGCCCATTGTGCGGTTCATTAACTTTCTGTCCTCTTATCATCGGTGCTGGCCCCGGCAGAGTTTCACTGACTCAGAGATGGGGGCTTTGGAAAATCCAGGAGGCTTGGAGTGTACCTCCCCAGAAGTCGGTGTAGGCAGAGAGCGCCACCATTCTATGTTAATATAATGACTCCTTTTTTACTGTGACTGTTTGGTGAAGGCCTGTGTTGAGTCTAAAAATATGTCCATTCATATGGCCAGTTTGTGCGAGTGTCAGCCTGGGTGTAGGACAGGTGTTCTACAGCAATAGGGAGAACAAAAAAAATCCTCAAAAATAATAGAAAATCGGAAAATGAAGAAATTAATCGGCACTACTATGCAGTAAAAATTTCATTCTAGAATAATGAGTATTATGCATGATGCGTAAAGTATCTCATGTCAAATGTGTGTAAGAACTTGACTTTTGCTTCCAGTTTTTGAAGCGGTCTGAAGGCAAGAGCTTCAAATCCAAGAGAACATGGCTCTGTTGTTGGTGATTGAATTACTTCAAGCAGCAAGGCTGCGCTGTCAGTCAGATAAACTTCCAAAAGGGTGAATAATTCTCTTTGAAACGTCCAAACTTCAGGGCAAAATTCCTTTGATTTACATAATCGTTCATATTCTAGAGAAATTCAATGTATATTAAAACCAGGCATAAAACACATCATCTGTTTTTTGTATATTTAAATTACTGCCTAATCACAGATAATTACAAACAGTTTAATCTGCACTCTGTCATTGCTTATGTATGTTCTGTAAGTGTGAATGTATATGCTTGGTGTATTTTTATTTCTGACCTTTACCCCTGCTGTGATCGCCACATTCATACATGCGAATTTTTATGTATTTTTATTGAAAGGTATGAATGGCATTTCAAATTTGTTGTATCTGAAATTAAATTCACGACCTGCTCTCAACACCACCACCATCCAAAACTGTTCCTTTTGCACTTCAGTTTTCCTTGTCTCAGTAAATGCCACCTCTATAGCTCCAGTTAGTTGCTTAGGACTGAACTTGGGATTCTTCTTTCTTTACCTCTGCCTGTGTGTCCAACATCGGATCCAACAGAAAATCCTACAGGCTTCACCTTGACAACTGTCCAGATTCCAATAGCTTCATGTCACTACCACAAATTACTAGAAGCAACCAAACTGAAAAGGGAAGAAAGTGATTTAACTTACAGGTTTGGACGTTCAAAACCACTGCACCAGCATCAACTTGGCTCTGGTGACAAGGTATATTGTGCTACATTGTGGCAGGAGTGTGTGTTCGAATATGTTTACAGATTCGGGAGCACAGAGAAACTGAGAATGTGGGGGCCCACAATTCCTTCAGATGGTCCATTAAACCTCACATCTTGAAGAGCTACAGCTTCCCCAGTGTCATCACCCTGGTGGTCATGTGTTTACTTAAAGGTCTCTGGGTGCATGTTTCCTCATCGTATCCTGTAGTTACCACCGGAATGCAAGATACTGGCAACACTCCCCTGCATTGCCTCTGTATTTTCCTCACTTGCCCCCTTCTCTTCTCCCTGTTCCTATGCAGTCTATAGTAAAGAAGGCTAAAGCTTGATCTGTCTGGTTCTAGTTCACGCCCTCACACTCATCCCTGTTCTGTCTCACTTGGTCAGATGCTCAGCTCCAGCCTCCTCCTTACACAAAAGTTAATCTCTGCTGCTTTATATTTGAGCACGCTCTCTGCCCCAGTTACACCTCCCAAGGTGTCCCAGAGATCAAAGTTCTTTCTCTGGCTCCTTCTTCAGCTCTCAGCTCGATGGATGTTGTCCACTGCATTTAGCGTGGATGGACAGACATGGTTGGTATGGTAGTTGATCTGAAAGCCTTACAAAGTGGCAGAGAAGTCAAGCGATTGAGAGCCTTAGTTGTTTCTGCTTTTGTTTTCTTTTTAGCACAAGTTAGAGCTAATTGGGCAGAGGGAACCTCAAATAAGAAAATGCCTCCATCGGACTAGCCTATCAGTGCCCTATAGACCAGTCTAGTGGGTGCATTTTCTTAATTAATTATTGATGTGAGAGCCCAGCCTAGCACACTTTGGATGGTTCCATTCTTTACTGTGATCGTGGGTTGTAGAAGGTTGAGCAAGCCATGGTGATCAAGCTAGTAAGCAACACTGAATCAATTCTTGCCTCCAGGTTCTTACCCTGCTTGAGTTCCTGTCTTGACTTCCCTCTATGGTGGGCTATAAACTGTAAGCTGAAATAAACTCATCCCTCCCTAAGTTGCTTCTGGCTAGCATTTTATCACAGCAGTAGAAAACCAAGCCAGAAGTTGAATCTTTGCTGAGGACTTCGACTTGCATTATGTAGTTGACAGGGATTTGCGGAGGTTTTTCAGCAGAGAGAGAAATGATTTCAGCATGTTTATGTGTATATGTAATAGGGTGGGATGGGTCACTGGGGAGAGAGAGAGATGGATATTGAACATCCAAGCTGCAGTGTTATTGCAATTGTACAAATGCAAAGTGATAAGGCACTAATACAGCAAATTTATCATTGAATTGGAGATTATCTAGGAAAGGATGCAACAGTGAATCTGTTCCCTGGATTTGTTCTGAAATCAAGTGATAGCTGCTAATGCAATACCTTCAGAGTGAGAGGCTCTCTGAACATTCCAGTAACTCACTCACTCTACATTATGTACATTATAATATGTTGGCATTTCCCCTCACTATTCCTGACTTTTTCTTTATTCCATGTTATTTTCTGCAAACTGAAATATAGCATGCCAATGAGTCAGCAAATGTTTCAATAACTGGCCAGAGAATAAGCAATTGGACTTGAAGACCATATAGTCTTCTTTGCAATTATTCAACAATGTTGTAAGAATATGAACCTAAACACAGGCAATAATTTCTTTCTTAAATGAATGTGGCTGTGTTCTAATAAAACATTATTTACAAAAACACTTAGTAAGTCAGCTTTGTTATGAATGAGTGCCTTCACTCTGTGTGATAATTTGATTTTTTTGTTTAGTTGTTTTTTACAACTATCTGTTCCCTCTCTAAAATATAACAAATATGGGTATCAACACACTTATTCGTTTTGTTTGTTACTCTGTCTGCAGTCTTTGGACAGTTTAGAAACATGATATAAAATACAGTTTACTATGGAATGATTATAGTTGCTTGAAAATAGAAAAAAGAAAGACAACTATACAATTTGTATCGTCATCCTATCTATAGCTGATAGGATATTTGATATCTAAAAAATTAGACATATGTAGATCCCTTCTTTCAAAAATATATACTATATCTCCATTACTGAGAATTAAATTTAATATTCATAGCATGATACATGAGGAGTTGTTTAAAGAGAAAATGTTATCGTAAGAGAGTACCCTTGAGACTGATGGTGTATGTGATCAATCCGGACCCTCTGAACGTGGCTGACAAGGAG
>LOJH01014456.1:0-19099 GCA_001685095.1 Ellobius talpinus
TATTTCGGGGTATAAGCTAGCCATGTGGGAGCTGGGCTGGACAAAAAGCAGGCCCGTGATACTACACATGATATAGCAGCACTACACATGATAGTATGTACATTGGTGTTGTTCTTTTTCAGGTCTTGTCTAGGCAATCATAGTGTATAAGTATCATAGGTATAGGTTCCCTGTCATTTCTATGAGACACCATATCACAGCAGATTTCCTAGTCATCTGTCTTTTAAGGTCTTTCCACCTGTTCTTCCATAATGTTCTTTGAGTCTTATGTGCAAGAGTTGTGCTCTGGTTGTGTCTACTGGGAGAGTTCATTCAATTGTTCCTTGAAATTTGACCAATAGTGGTTTTCTGTAACGGTCTTCATCTGTTGCAAAGAGAGTTTCTGTGGTAAGGGTGCACATTATACTTATTTATGAGTATTAGGATAAATATTTAGAATGTATTTAGGAATTTTACTGGTCTAAGTGGTTGTAGTATTTTTTTTCTTTATGATGCATGAACTCACTAGCCACAGCTATCTGGCTAGGTTTTCAGTGGGCATTAAGTCTAATTAGAGAGTCATTGGTTACCCCAAAGTTATGAGTGCTACTATTGAGCTTTGAGGAATATCTTGTGGGATTCAAAAGTTTTACAGCTAAATAGGTATATTGTTTGATTTTCTCTCTTGCATGGTACCTTCTGGTCCTCAGGGAGGAGGTTCTCAGGTCATATCCATATCAACTTCCCCATATCCTATGCTGAAAACATGTGGCATCTTCAGCTATGGGACATACTTAAACTTCTAAGATGCAAACAAGAGCAACAGGAATAGCTTAAATTATTTTGTGAGTCTCTTGGGATATTTTTACTAACAACTCAAATGATATTTCTCATGTTTGGTACTGTGATTTTCGTTAAATAGTACTTGACTCTTGCAATGATCTGTAGTGTAGAGACCAACAGATCTGGAGGATCCTGACCCAACAGATACATCTTAACTCATCTTAAATTAGGAAAATCAAATTTCTTTAAGTGTCATACTTTATAATGTTATATTCTACAGTCTAAATCTTTCATATTTATATCTACACACTCACATATATATGATTTAGGTAAACTAAAATAATATGATTCCCTATGTTTTTTGATAACTTTCACTTACAATGTCCATCCAAAGATTTATTGATAACTTTTTAAATAAAGTACCATTGAACCTTTCTTGCTTATTTGCTGTTATATTCACATGAGCCACAATTTACTAAAAGCAAGTTTTATTTCTTTCTCTAAAATCTAGACCACTTATCTTGTTGGGTTTTTTTTTATAATTTTTGAGTATATAGTCATTAATAATTGTTTAATATATCTTTGACCTCTCCTTTTCCCATAGTCCCCATTATTCTCTATATACAACCCATCTGCAATTTCCTGAAGTTTAATAAGTCAAATCTAAAAGTATCTCCACTTTATAAATTTTAATGAATTCCATCAGAATATGAATCCCTGACCTAGAATTCTGGCAGGTGATGATTGGAAGTTGACTTAGAATTTTTTCTGAAGTTCTAGCTTGTTATGATCTAAATAGTTGTCAGAAACTTGTGTGGTGTGCACCCAAGTCTTACGTCTCACTTTGATATGAAGAAATACATAGGAAAAGGTCATCCTGAGCAACAAGTTCTCACAGCTAGTTCAAACTGATAGATTAGCAACTTGTTTAATTAAAGGATTGCAGCAATTATCTGTAACTTGTCTTGATATGACTTCACAGAGCCTAATCTGTTCTTCCAAGTTGTATAAGACTAATGCAAATCAAGTTATTCACCATTCCTAATTACATCAGCACAGTTGTTTATCTAGGCAGTGCCCTTGACCATCAACTTCCATACTATAGTGAACGAGACTTCTCTTTTTATCATATCTTTTGTTTAGTTTTTTATAATATCATTTATTTTGAGGAACTGTGCTAGAAAAGATTACATTGAGTAAGGTAACCCAGACACAGAAAAACAAAGCCATATGTTCTTGCTCAACTTGGATTATTATCTCCATATCCTCAGATGTAAGGATATGCCCACAACATGAACTAACCACAGCAACTGGAGAAGAAGAAAGAGGCTATACTTGGGGGAAGACTCGAGAAGAGAATATCAGGATATAGGTGAAATGAAATGGGAAATGGAATAAAGAGCAGAGGAGTCCATCTAGGGAGAAGGGAAGGAGGTCAATACAAAAGGAGGTATTAAAGACAAAATAACACTAACCTTTGTAGATTAAAGTCTCATAGAATCACATTGTTTCACTTGTATCTAAAATTAGACACAACACATACACACATTCACAGAAAGAGAGAGAGAATTATACTATGCTCATACACACAAAAGAGAAAAAGAGGGAGAGAGAGACCTAGAATAGAGACTTAAAAAAAGTTAAGTCACTTGGGATGACATTGTTCCCCACAAGAACCACAAACTAATAAAACCCACAGTATTAGGCACAGGAAATCTTCAGTTTGAATAGTTTGCCAGAATATTTCAAGTAACTTCCAAAACAATATATATTATAGATGATGCTTTTCTACCTCTCAGGAATTAAGAGTAGATCCCATTGCTGAGGCACCACATTCTTAGGACACAAGAACCAGATTCTCTGAGATAGACATGACCTAAAAATCTCATTTCTGTAATCTACCTTTTTGTTCCAGAAAATACGATGAAATTTGCAAAGGGAAGGACACAATTAAACAGTACTGCCCTATTGCAACTCTTATAAACCATGACAGTTACTCACATGGCAAAATATACATAAAGTTGTGATAAGTGATACACATCAGTGGCAAGCAACACCTGTTTAAGTAGGACAAAAATAGTTTAAAAAGAATAATGTCTTTAAAGAGAGAAGTAAAGTAATAAAAAAGAAGAGAGACTAAGCCACATAAAGGTGGGAAATATCATATCTTAAAAAGTTTGGTCCTTATATGGTACTGAATAATTTTGATTTTTTTGTATGCTAATGAACAGATAACAGCTGCTGAGAGACATTGAATTGTGGGAGAGGCTACTGAACTAAGTCAACCTGTATACTTTAGGAATGCCTAACTTTAAAATGGAAGTCAAAAAATGTATTATGTTTAGGAAGAAGTTATGCTTTTTTCCTACAGGAAACAAAAGGCTGTGGATTCCTGTTGGGCCAAAATTATCTCAGGACCTGTACCTTGAGGCTTATAGGACAGAGAAAAGCCTGGCTTGAGTTTGAAGCATGGTCTTAAAGCTAACGAGGGGGGTGAGACAGCAAAATCTAGGTAGATGCCCCTCCAGCCAGAGGGAGGGCTCGGCTGTCTTGCATTGGCTGGAGTTTCCCTCCATCACATGATGTCATTTAATCTATATAAGCTAATGCTTCCTGTTATGTCTGATTGTCCTGCATCATGGGGTTACAGATCTGATTGTTCAGCATCAGAGGGTTGTGGAACAGGCAGATAGCCCACTCACCTTTCCCTGGGGAATAAGGCTAAGGAGGTCTGGCAGATTTCTTCCAGGTTAACAGAGATTATATCTAACTGGGAGACGTTTTCAGTATCTTGGTTACAGACATGGAGGAGGAAGTCAAGAAAGACTACAGGATAGGTGATGTGTAAGGTGATCCCTCTGTATGAGAACAGCTCAGCTATCAAATAAGACTCATAAATCTTGTTGGCTACAGAGTCCTCATGACTTATTATTGCATGCCATCCTTTTATATAACATGCATAGAGATTTATGTTACAGTTTGGTTATATGGTCCAAGCAGATTTATAAAGTTAACAGATTTTTTTTACCTGTTCAAACAGAACAAAAATCGTCTCTAACTGATTTCTGCACACTGAACATTCCATACTTGTCTTAATAAATATATGTATGTTACTTTTGAATGTTTATGTGTTTTCAGAGCAAGGGGACCAGACATCATTGAATGTTGGGTGGCCCACATGATCCAGTCTCTCAGAGTGTATTTGTTGAAGTTTCCCCAGAGTTCTGCAATCAGAACAGATTCAAGAATGCTGGATGAGGTGGTCTAATCTCACTGTCCAGTCAGGACTTCATACAAGCCTTGGATTTCCCCACCACACTGAGACTAGACAACAGCTATCTCTCACAGAACTTGAACATTAATTTTCCCAGGGTCCCCTAAAGGTGCCATTGCTCCCAGAAAACAGGAATCAGTCTAGAGAACATGACCACATTCCCAAGAGGTAGAATGCATGTTTTATTGTCATTTGATGGGTTATAGATATTTGTCATTATTTAGAAGCATTAGTTACAATTTTTTGCTGATTATGATCAAGGAGATAGCTAAGCATAAGAGTTTCAATTCAAGGATCAATTTCTAAAAGAAAAGGGGGAATATATTATAGAAGTAATGCAATAAATGGGGGGATTGTTGAGGCCACTTTTGAGCAACTACTTTGAGCAGCTAGTCTTAAAATTTTACATTGGTATGGATTTTTGTACATTGATAAAAATTTAAGGTTATTTCTGTTATACTGTATATATGTTTCTATTCTTGTTTAAGGTACTTTATCTATGCAGCTCATTTAAAAATATTGAAAAGTTCTAGTACTTGAAATCTATTTAGGATAATAAAAATATAGGTTAATAGTCGTCTGTAAAAATCAAACTTATAGTCATGTTAGGTATGACTGAAATGTCAAAGGGAGATATAGTTTAGATTCAATACTTCAAAGACTTACAGAATGTGGAATTCAAAATGTTATAGTATCATAAGGTTTTACATGAGAGTGAGACACATCTGCTCCTGGCAGCACCAGTTTTCCTTAGAAAAGGAAGATGGTTGTAGATACAAGTTTGGGTCCATCTGGTTTTGCAGTCATTCAGTCCCAAAGAAACACACAGAGGCTTATATTAATTATAAAGTATTTGGCTCTCAGTTCAGGCTTATTATTAACTAGCTCTTAAAACTTAAATTAACCCACAGTTCTTGCCTATGTCTAGCCATGCGGCTTCGTAGCTTTTCTCAGTAAGGCATTCTCATCTTGCTTTCTCTGCATTTGGTTGATGACTGTGTCTCTGCCTTCCCTCTTCTCAAATTTTTTGGCTAAACATAACAAGAAGTATGGGCTAATTTAAGTTTTAAGAACTAGCTAATAATAAGCCTGAGCTAATAAGCCAAACAGTTCATAAATAATATAAGCTTCTGTGTGTTTCTTTGGGACTGAACAGCTGTGGGAGCAGGACTGGGTGAGACAGAAACTTCCACATCAAAGAAGCTTTATATGAATTTTGCTTTCTTGTGGCAAAAGCTAGCCACTGGAAAAAGAAACTTACCTTGTCTCCACTGCTGACAGTATGCTGTACAAATTGAATAAGTGGGGTTAAAGGCTTAATAGTTATATTGAGAGATTTCTATAGTCAGAATAAAAAAATAAATCAGAGTCAAAAACCCTGGACTCATCAAGAGATGATAGTTAATGGAGTAATTTTTTCTGAATTTGCCAAATACTAATGGATTGACTGCACATTGTGAATGTAATTCTTTTTCAATTTATTTTATATTATTTTAATTTTGACTTTTAAAGACAGGGTTTTTATGTGTAACAGCCCTAGCTTTCCTGAAACTCTCTCTGTAGATCAGTCTGGCCTCAAATTCACAGAGTTCTGCCTGCCTCTGCCTTCTGAGTGGTGGGATTAAAAGGTGTGCCACCACCACCTAACTGTGAATGTAATTCTTACTTGATAGTTATTCTTATTGTATATAGTTTTATTTTGTTAAAGTCAATACCTTCCTGTTTGGACTATACCTTATAATTGTTCTTATTATATATAATTTTACTGTGTTAGAGTTAAAACCTTTCCTTTTAATTTAGACAAAAAGGGGGAAATGTGGAATATTCCTTTACACTGTGTGAAGATGTGTCACTGTAATTGGTTTAATAAAAAATTAAACTGCCAAAATCTAAAGAGAAGGTATAGCAGGGCCTTCTTGAGAGAGAGAGAGAGAGAGAGAGAGAGAGAGAGAGAGAGAGAGAATGCGAGTGATCTCTGGGAAGGATGAGTCACTAGCCAATGCATGGAGAGAACAAGACCTGAAGGAGGAGCAGTAAGAACCATGAGTCACATGGAAAGATGTGGATGAATATAAATGCATTAATTTAAAAATGCATTAATTTAAGTTATAAGAGCTAGTGGGACAAGTCAAAGCTATAGGCCAAGCTTTCATTATTAGTAAATATTCTCTGTGCCATTATTGTGGATCTGACACTCCCAATGAAAATGTCCAACTACATATTAACTTACTCTTTTTTAAAGATTATTATTTTTGAACTATTCATTTTTCTATAACTGTCTATACCCATTGTTTCTCTTTTCAGCTCCTTAGCATCTTTTCAAGTGTACTTTATCTGTGCAGAGTGTTTCTCTGTCCATACCTGCCTTTACTGCAAGCCTGCAGCATTCTCTGGCTGGGTGAGCCAAAGCTTAAAAGGCTGGGCTGCCTGCTGTGAGGCTCCCCATATCACATGGTGCTGGCAGCTGGTTCCTCCCCATTCAGATATGCAATCATTTCCCCCTAAAATGATACAGAGACTTATTATTAATTATGAATGTTTGATTTTAGCTTAGGTTTGTTTTAAACTAGCTCTTAAGACGTAAAATAACCCATTTACATTAATCAGCATTCTGTACATGCCTTTTATCTCTCCTGTATTTTATATGTCCAAATATTTCCATGTCTTATGAGCAAATCCATGTGCCTAGATTCATCCCTTGAGTTTCTCTTTCTGCCCAGAAGTCCTGCCTAACCTCTCCTGCCTAGCTATTGACTATTCAGCTTTTTATTAAACCAATCACAACACATCTTTACACAGTGTACAAAATGATTATCCTACAACAAAAATATCACTTGAGTTAATAGTCATTAATAGCTGCATCTGAAATCACTAACCATGATAAATAAAAGAAAACCACAGAATATCATTCCTGAGGTTTGATTTAGATCTCTGTAATCTGGTATGGTCCTTAATACCATGTGATAAAGACATGTACAAAGATGTTTCTGGTGATTTTATTTTCCTATTTGCAGGTGGTGACTTCTTGTATAATCACATTTGAGCATTATTCTAAGATCTTAGATGAGAAGGCTGGGATTCTGCACATTGAGAACCCCATTCTCTCCAAGTCTCTTTTTACCAAAAATGCTGATATCACAAATCACAGTTGTTTATAAGTTAATTTGTATTTTATTAGAACTACTTTCAAACTCTTTGTTCCATTCTTTTCTAGCAAGGGCATATAATTTCTTTAAGTTGTTAAATTTTCTATTATTTTTCATATAATATTCCTTTAATTTTCTGCCTGGTTTCCCCGCTTGGGATCCTCTTTACCTTCACTACTCTGCCATCCCACCTGCTTCCTGTACTCTTGATTTTATTACATCAAAGACATCATTTCCACCATAACTTGAATTCCAACTAAGTGGGAATTTCTCTCATATGTTTTAAAGATAGTAAAATATTTTTGTAGTTATTTATCTTATTAAAATACAATGCTATAACTCTGGTCAAAGATTAAATGAAAATGGATAAAGATTAATTAATACAATTAAGGAAATCAGAACAAATTGTAAGAGAACACATTTTTCCCATAGCCCACTAGATCTAATATTATTAAATGACAATAACACCAAATGGAATGCATAGACTCTGCACAATCCTTTTCAAAACCCTACTCCTCTTCATACAATGATTCTAAAATTATTTAAACATGGTAACAGATCTGAAACTAATATGCTAAAATTCTGTCACTCACCAAGAATATGAAAACTCATGGAATCAGGAAAATATTCCAGTTTGCATTATCAGAAAGAGGACAATTCTCAAATACAAATACAAAAATAGAGGGAGCCCATGCCCTACACTGCCTGAATGGCCAGGATCTTAGAGAGCTAGGGTAGACCCATATATGACTGACAATAAACAAACAAACAAATACATTAAAGGTCAATGAGATGTTTTCTAATTATAGTCTGCTATATACTCAAATATCATTTCATCATCAGAGAGGCTTGCATAGCAACTGTTTGGAGCAAAGACAGAGACCCACAGCTGAACATTAGGCTGAGCTCAGGGATCCCCAGAGAAAAGGGGAGGAAGAATTATAAGAGTCAGAGAGGTCAAGGATAGCAGGAGAACAATGCCCACAGAATCAACTAAGTATGACTCACAGGGACTCACAGAGACTGGAGCAGCAACCAAGGAGCCTGAATGCATATGCATTAGGCCCTCTCCATATATGTTATGTATGTTACGGTTATTTAACTTGTTATTTTTATGGGACTTTTATCTTTAGGAATATGGGTAGCTCAGATGCTTTTACATGCTGTGGGACCTTTTCCCTCCTAATGTGTTGCCTCACCCAGCTTTGGTATGAGGGTTTATGCGTAGCCTAATCTTATTGAATCTTGTTATACCCTGTTCAGTTGATATCCCTGGGAGGCCTGTTCTTTTGTGAAGGGAAATGGAGGAGAAGTGGATCCAGACTAGACAGGAGGTAGGAGGATGGGCTAGAAGGAGGGAGGGAGGGATGTTGCAGTCAAGATGTATTGTTTGAGAGAAGAATAAAGAAAAAGAAAAGGCCATTCATGGCACTAGATGTTTCATCAGTCTGCCACTATTGCTACAGAACATAAGAATCTCTCTCAGAAGAGACTTACAGGCTCTGAGGACTTTTTCCACGACTCATGCTAATACTTTAAACCTCTAAGATTATCCTTTCTTCTTCACCTTTGTTGGTGCCATTGCTGGAAAAGCCAGCAAGGGTCATTTTATAAATGTTTGAGAATCACATCTAAATAGCCCTGACTCCTCTTCTTGATAGACCGTAATCTGTAAGACGAAATCGACTATTTCCTCCTCCAAACAAAGAGCTGTTTTGGGCTGGGAAGATGGTTCAGCAGATAAGATGATTGCTGCATAAGAGTGAAAAACCTAACTGCAATCCCTGGAACCCACATAAAAGTAGAAGAAAGAACTAACTCCCAAAGTTGTTTTCTGACATCCTTATGCCTGTTGTCGTATATGTAATAGACTACATGAAGGTAGGTGGTTTCATGCACATGCACTAATAATAATAATAGTAATAATAATATAATAATAAATATTAAAAATTATTTAGTTGTTTGTATGAATTCTTAGACCTGATATTTGATGTCACTTTATCACCTTTCTTTTTCCATTTTTCTCACAAGTATGGATTTTCATTTCCATGATAACATGTGCTAGAGTCTCCCATGCCTCTGTGGAAGTACAGCAGGAAGCATCAAGAAATTGATGAGTGGGGGGCTCAAGGAATGCCCGATTAACACTGATTCATGTAGACCAATGTACCATAAAATAGCAATGTATCAGAGTTAGGATACACGATCATCCTGATAGCTTTGAAATAAAATACAATGCTTGTATTTAAAAAAAAATACAATGCTTGTGATTTATAGCATGAGTTCAGAAACAGATTGTGGTGGGTTTTTTTCTCCCTAAAAAAGTTACACATTCAATTCTATCACCAAAATCTCTGCCTAGTTTTTATGACTGTCAGTCTAACGTTTCATGCTCTTCAAAACTGCTGACGTTTTGAATGCTTTTTTTACATAGTAGGTATTAAAGCAAATTAAAATTGGGGTTTTAGAGTTCCCTGAGCAAGGAACACAGTCAAAGTTGTCTGCTAGTTTGAGAGAGTTCTTGTTTTGAGAAATACACTACTGTCTTTCCCATGTAACTTCAGCCATTATTTCATTAAAGTCTTCAGCAGTTCCTAGTGATTTTCTTGAAAATCATTAAACATTGCAATAATACAGTCTGCAAAATTTAGTATATAACTCTTAACATATACTTTCCTAGAGTGAGGCTTTGACAATCTTCCCTGTTTGCACTCACTGTACTCTTTTGGATTCTTGGAAGTGTGATAGATTTAACGACAAACATGTGCAGCCATGGGCTCATCACTTGGAGAACTGCCCCAGTGGAAATGGGGGAACATCAAAAGAGAAACAATGGTAGAAGTCATGTAAAAGTCTTGTAAAAGAAAATTTAAGGCACAGCCATCAAATTTTAGAGAAATGCAGTGCAAATACAACAATATGAATAAATTATTGAATTCAATAAATTTGTATGGACTTATTATACTGGCAAACACTGCACATTGAAGAAGTAAAAACATGGCTATCACACAGAAACCTCCTCTCTGACCCCTTGTAGTCATTATCCTTACAAGAATATCATCACAAATTTGACTTTTATCAACAGGTTTGCCCTCTATAAAAAGAAACTTCAAGTCTGAAGTCTTTTCTTCACATTGTGCTGGTGTCCACATTGGTGGTGTGATCGTTTTTCACTGATGTGAGTTATTTAATTGCATGACCATATCCAGTATTCATTTAAGCTTCATCCACCTAATGGACTTATAGGTTTTCTCCTACTGGGAAATCATAAGTGCTGATATTAACCTTTTTATATGGATCTTTCACAACCCACATTAGTTATTTCTTTGACAGAGGTATTGTTTTATGCTAGGTTATTTGTACATCCAGCTTCATCTGATTCTGCCTTTTTCAAAGTGATATATTAATGTATATTCATGCCATGAGGGCAGGAGAGCTGAGTTCCTCCACAGCCCTTGCTTAGAGTCCAACAATAATAGAAGATATTTCAGTAAAAATACATGTACAAATCATCACACAAAAACTCAAAAAAATCAAGGCAACATAATCCTTAAAATTATCATCACTGCCAAATTAATGAATCTGACGAAACTGAGATGGCTGAAATACTGGACATAAATTAAAAATTTTACTTGTGAAAATGATCAGGGTCCTCAAAAATGACATAGGCAAAAAATAAAATAAGAGGATCAATATAAAATGTGGCTAAGAAATTCAGAAACAGAAAAGAAAATCCAAAATAAAAATGGGAAATTTAGCAATGACATTTAGGTTTTGAAAAAAAAAGTTGATGAAAATCTCAATCAAATAATAACCAGTGGAATGTATCAGTCATAGATTAGATTAAGCAGAAGAGTAATTCAGGGATAGAAGACTGGATGGAGGAAATTATGCATCTAGACACTAATAATGAAAGATGTAAATAATCATGACTAAAGCAGACCAAGCCTAAGAATTGATAGGGTAGGAGAAAGAGTTGAGACAAACAACAGAACATAGAAAATCTACTCAATATATCAAAAAATTCTCAGATCTACAGAGAGGAATGGACATCCAGGTGCAGGAAGTGTTTAAAACTTCAAACTACATAGCTAGAAAAACTTCATGACACATTATTGCTAAAAATGCTAAGCATACAGAACCAAAATTTACTAAAAGCATTCAAGAAAAATAGATGCTCCCTCATTTATAAAGATAAACATCAAAATGAAATTCAACTTGTCTGAAAAATTCTG
Source organism: Ellobius talpinus (assembly GCA_001685095.1). Lineage (NCBI taxonomy): Eukaryota > Metazoa > Chordata > Mammalia > Rodentia > Cricetidae > Ellobius > Ellobius talpinus. Next base: position 11,418 of record LOJH01014456.1, read on the forward strand.
AAGCACAGATTGATATACTTTAAGCTCTAAAGAAAATAAGTACCAAGAAAGATTAACATATACAGCAAAGTTATATTTTAAAAGTAATGGAGAAATAGATATTTCAAGACAAGCACTAAGCATACTATTCCTTGTCTCCTACATAGAGACTAAGCCCCTAAACATTCAGTTATACTTGATGGAGTGGCTATACTGTATTCCATTTTACCTGAATCAAAATAGATATTGAAAAGAAAACATATGATTGTTGAGGATGAAAGGAAAAAAAATCTACATGCTACTAGTTTGGAAAGTAAACTAGTTCATCCAATACAGAAATCAGTAATGAAGATTCCTCAAAAAAAAGCCGAAAAATATGATTGTCATATGATCTTCCTTTGCTAGTCTTGGTTATAAACTTGAAAGAATCTAAGTCAGGATACCCTGCAATATTTGTGTCTTGCTATTCATTCAGCTTATTCCAAACAGACAAGCTACGGATCCTCCCTAGATGCCTATCAGAATGTGAATGGGTAAAGAAATAAGAACTTTATTCACTATAAAAAAGTGATTTTGTAGCTTGCAAAAATGGATAAGTGCATAAACAAACCATTGCATTAAGCAAAAGAAGCCAGACTGTGTAAAACAGAAGTCTCACTTTCTCTCACATGTACGAAATGATATCAAAGGTGTCTACTGTGGGAGAATACAGTGTCTAAATTGAAGATGGAAAGGGGTGCATAGATAATATAGGGGAAAAGTACACAGATTCAGTATTTGCTTTAATCTGTAATCCAGATGATATATGGGAAAAGGACATAAATTTAGTGTTTGCTTTAATCTGTAATCCAGATGATATATGGGAAAAGGACATAGATTCAGTGTTTTCTCTAATCTGTAATCCAGATGATATATGGGAAAAGGACATAGATTCAGTGTTTGCTCTAATCTGTAATCCAGATGATATATGGGAAAAGGACATAGATTTAGTGTTTGCTTTAATCTGTAATCCAGATGATATAAAATATATATACACAACTACATGTATATTTATTTTGATGTCACTTAAGTTTTAACTACTAAAATTTGCTTTTATTAATTTTTACAGATCTTAAGTTTTATCCTCACTTATGTCCATTCTGTTATCCATATTAATTATTTTGGTGGTAATATTGATAGAATTCTTAAAATTCATGCATTGTTGTTAGAACAGTTTAAAGATTACTACTATTGCTTTGGTTTATAAACTCTGTTTCTATGATAGAAAATGGTCCAATCTCCCAAGAAATTTCTGCTTTATACCGTTATTTTACAAAGTTGACAAAACAAATCTATTATTTTGAAAAGTATCTTCTGTCTAATACAGTACATATTGCTTTTAAACAGTAGTAAGAATGCTGATTTAAAAGAGAAAAATATACACTTTATAAAATCTTACTTATATAAAAATACAAATAAATATGTGGATGAGTATAATGTGCGAAGAGAAGGTAAAATATAACAAGAAAAGCTGACACAATGGTGCAATTTTAACCAGAACTGCACACCATCCTGCTACAATAAAAATGACCGTTGTTCTAGATGTTAACTTACATGAGCCACTGCGCCAGGATCACATGAAGGATTGCTTGCCTGCGCTCATTTAAATTTTTTATGTTCATAGTAGCTTTATTTGTTTTTTAATTAATTAATTAATTTATTTATTTAATACTTTATAAATGATATTATTCAAAATTTTCACTTCTCCTCCCACTTCCCTACTGCTCCCCCACTCACCCCCCTCCCCATCCAGTCCTAAAAGAGGGCAGGGTACCCTGCCATGTCGGAAATCCAAGGCCCTCCCCGCTCCATTCATGCTTTTGGCAATTCATCACTTCCTCTGATACCAGAAGCATTCTCAAAATTTTGTAAATGACATTGAAGGTGCTAAGAGCTGGTGAACAGAATATCTTGGCTTCAAACAGATCCCAGTTTCAATCAGCTATTAGGTTATTACTATTCAGGAGTTGTGCATATTTCAATTCACAGGTCTTCATTACAAACATTAAATTCAGCATCAGTTGCTTGACAGTTTAAAATACTCATATTGGTTGTCTCTCTGGTTAACAGGGGTTGAAAGTTGACTTCCAGTGAGAACCATGCTGAGAGCAATTTTAAATCTTCTGTGAAATTAAAGAGTGACCACTGACACCAATTACTTAAGAGGATTTCAAGGACCCTTACATTTTCTAACTCCTCTAATGCCTGACTCTGTCACCACAGCATCCTGTTTCTCTAAAACTACAAAGGAAATATCACAAATGACTTACAGCAGTAGTCCAAGTGTTTTCTTCTTGATATATGAATCCTGTTTTAGTAAAATGTAGAGAAATTATTTTCCAGAAAACAGATGTCCAAATTCTCTGACTATTCTCTACAGGAAAACTGGATACATGAAGAAAACTTGTAACTGCTGAGGCTGGAGAAATTGTTGAATGGTTAGGAGCACTGCCTGTTCTTGTAGAAGACTCAAGCTTAGTGATCAGCACCCATGTGGCAGTTCCCAACTGCCTGTAACTCCATAGTCAGCAGATCTGTTGTCACATTTTGGTCTCTGAAAGTACCAGACACGCAGGAATTCACATAGATAATGGGCAAAATGTGCAGGTCAAAAACTCACAGTTGGCAGAGACCGCTCATTCTTTCCTGGCCATCCATACCTCCAAAATGATCACACAGAAACTGTATTAATTACAACACTGTTTGGCCTATTAGCCCAGATTTGTTCTTGGCTAGCCCTTATATCTTGAATTAATCCACTACAATTAATCTATTCATCACAATCAGGTTGTGACCTAGGTCTCAGCGGCTCCAGCAGGCATCTTTCTCCTAAGGCAGCTACCTGGCATCTCACTGGCTCCACCTGCTTCCTCCTCTGTCTCTGCTTGGAATTCCCTCCTTGCTCTATTCTGCCCTGATAAAGGCCCAAAGCAACTTCTTTATTAACCAATGGTATACAGAGGGGAATCCCACTTCAACTCATGCATATCAAATAAAAATAAACAAACCAAAAATGATATTGCTCCTAATTATAAGACAAAGCCTAGGCATAGACATTCTGCATTTTCTTGATATTAATTACTTGATTTGCCTTGAAGTTGTGGAGCTAAATTTATCAGTTTTAGATTAATATAACCTTATATATTTCAACTTCCGTTTCTTAGTAACTCTTATTTTATATTCATATATGCTCTGTACACAAAAATCCACACAATGCTTTGAAGTAGGAAATAGTTTAGTATGCCAAACAAATGAAGAGATACATTACTTTGGAGCTGATAATATTTTAAAATATATATAATTATATAACTATAACTGATATTCAGGCTCATGCAAAGTAAAACAAAAAATTAACTGTGTTCAAGTTTCTTCCTTCCTTCTCTCCTTCTTTCATTCCTTTTCTCCCTCCCTCCTTCCTTCCTTCCTTCCTTCCTTCCTCCCTCCATTCCCCCCTCTTTCTTTCTTTGATTTTTGAGATAGGGTTTCTCTATGTAACAGCTCTGACGTTTGTGGAACAGCCTGTTGACCAGGCTGACCTAAAACTCACAGAGATCTGCATGTTTCTGCCTCACAAGTGCTAAAATTTTTAGAAAAGAAGAAAAATTATTGTTTCTTAGGGAGAAAGGATGTAGTTTAATTCCCACACACATGGTCTTCTACGAGTAGCTGTAGAATAAACACTACACTGCTTCTCAGTGTTTCAGTTTCCTCTCCCATGTTTAAAATTAAGATCAGTCTCAAGACATTACATCAACAACCATAATGAAAAAATGAAAGATTTAATCATTTTAATATTCTGTCTAACAAATGCCTCACATTTTTCACCATTATGGGAAGGCTCATCCATATACTCGGAGGCATTGCAATCTACAAAGTTGTTAGATTCATGGATATTTAAGAGATGCATGAGAAAGCAAGTTGACTGACAACTGAGGCCAGCATTGGAGCCTGTCTGACAGAGAATGGATAAGGCCACACTTGGGCAGTTTTCTCCCTGCATTGGTGAGATACAGCAGCAGCTAAAATAACTTGCTTCTTGCCTTCACTGCAAATGCTCGGCAGCAAATGGAAATAAGGTAAATGGTATTTAGAGCATTGATATTTAGTATTAGATGTGTTTTGCAGGTAGAGAGCATTTGTCTTTGAAACTGAACTTTGAGACATGAATAGAGCCGGGTAGGTGCTGTAAATTTCCAGTCTCACTGGTCTAACAAATCAAGGTATGTATTTCACTTAAGTGCAGCAAACATAAGTGCAATGTTTTTGTGATCATGAANATAAAAGAATTTCAAAATCTGTGTAGTCTGATGCTGTAAAGGAAGCACAGAGAATGCAGGCTTGGTATAGACAGAGGAGTGAGAATAGAGCCTAAAGGACATGGGTAAGATGTTTAGTCTTGTTGGCAGGTGTTGAGGGGAGACTGCTTGTTTGTTCCCAGCAGCCAAGACCCGAAATAATCACACAGACTGTATTAATCAAAACACTGCTTGGACAATCTCTTAGGTATATTGCTAGCTAGCTCTTACATTTTAAATTAACCCCTTTCTATTATTTTATACTTTACCATGAGACTCGTGGCTTAACCGTACTGGCACACAGGCGTCTTTGTCCTCTGGTGGCTACATGGTGCTTCCCTAACTCTGCCTACTCTGTCCCTATCTCTCTTCCAGCCTGACTTTATTCTGCCCTGCTAGGCCCAAAGCAGCTTCTTTATTAACCAACGATATTCATAGCATACAGAGGGGAATTCCACAACAGACATAGAAAGAGAAGGGCCAAAGCAAGAGCATACATACATGGCCATACATACATATATACATACATACATACATACATACATACATACATACATACATGGCCAGCAAAGTATTAGTGAGAAAAAATACTTTATTTTTTAATAATTAATATCAGGTACAGACATGGAAAGGTTTCACTGTTGGGCTTTAAAGATTTATTCTGATGTTTATAGTCCTTTGCTTTCTCTATCAAAAAATCTCAGTCTGTGGAGATCTCACCAATGTCTGTTACTAGTAAAGAATGCTTCAAATCAGCTAAAAATTATTGTCTTTTAGAATATTAGTATTGAATTCTAATCTTAAAATTACTATCATAAAATTCTGGTAGTAATTTCAAAATTTCATTCTACTTTTATAAATATTATTTTATGATATTTCAATTTTCATATGTACATATATAATATTGAATCTACAGTCATATTTATATAGAAACCACCTTTTCAATGTTTTCAGTTATTCATTCCCAGTCAATAACTCATGTTGTGTTCCCCTCTGTATGCTGTGAATATGTTTTATTACCATTGGTTAATAAAGAAGTTGCTTCAGCCAAAGGCTTAGCAGACTAAAGTCAGGTGGGAAATCTGAACAAAGATGTATAGGGAAAGTAGACAGAGTTAGGGAAATGCCATATAGTTGCTGAAGGAGAAAGACACCAGAAAGCTGGAACCACGGCTGTACATAGATTAATAGAAATGGGTTAATTTAAGACACTATAGTTAGCCAGGGATATGCCCTAAGCTACAAGTCAACTAGTGTTCTAATTAATACACTTTCTGTGTGATTATTTGGGTCTGGGCAGCCAGGAATGAATGAGTAGTCTCTGAATTTTAATGTTAAAATTACTATCATAAAATTCTGGTAGTAATAAAATTTCATTTTACTTTTATAAATATTACTTTAGAATACTTCAACTTTTCATATATCATGTATATCCAGTTATACAGAAATCACCCTCTCAATGTCTCCCTCCCTAACATTTAATGAAGAAGTTTGTCATAATTCAAGCATTGATGCTTTAATCCTCCCCACACTGTTATAATTTATCTTATGATACAATTCAGTTGGAATATAAAACCTCATGCACAACCCACTGCTGAACTGGAAGCAACACTGGTTTCTTTTCCTTCATTCTGCAATCCCAGTCTTTTAGAACTGCGAGGTATCTGAAATTCCTCCATAAAGGCTATTTCCCTCTCTAACATGAGCATGTGTTAAAAGGGAGAGACTTCTTATTCGTCCTGGCCTCCCATAACTGAAATAATCACCTAGAAACTAAATTATTTAAATCACTGCTTGGCCTGTCAGCTCTAGCTTCTTATTGGCTAACTCTTATATCTTAGTTTAACCCATCTCCATTAATCTGTGCATAACCATGAGGTCGTGACCTACTAACAAGTTTCCGCTGGTCTGTCTCTGACAGCGGCTCCATGGCTTCTCCTGACTTCGCCCTTCCTCCTCTAAGCATTCTGTTTAGATTTCCCATCTAGTTCTGTTTCCCTATAGCTCTGCTATAGGCTCAAAGCAGTTTCTTTATTAACAATGTTAATCACAGCATACAGAGGGGAAAAAGGAGGCAGAGTCAAGGAGAAGCCATGGGAGCTGTCGCTGGAGATAGACATGCTGGAAATTAGCCAGAAGGCCATGAGCCTTGTGGTAAAATATAAAATTATGGAAATAGGTTAAACGAATAAGTAAGAGCTAGCCAATAAAAAAATAGAGCCAAAGGGCCAAGCAGTGATTTAATTAATAGAGTTTCTCTGTGGTTGTTTAGGGTCTGAGCTGCTGGGCAGCTGGGAAAAAAACAAGTGTCCTCCTACTGCAGGGGCAGATTTCTTAAGGCTTAGAAGTAAAATAAAATGTAAAAATTTTCTAGAAGAAAGTCATGGTGAAATTCATAGTTGCTCAGAAAAATTACAATAATTGATTCTTATATTTAACCTCTTATCATCAAACAGTTTTACTTATGTAGCAGTTATATTTTTAGTAAGTAAAATAAAAAATATTTTCAAAAATAAAAGGCATAGTAATACTTTATTTATGTTTTAATAAATAAAGCTTGCCTGAATATCAGAAGGGCAAAACCAAGCCACTAGAAGTCAGGCAGTAGTGGCACACACCTTTAGTCCCAGGATTTGGAAAACAGAGGCAGATGAATATCTGTGAGTTCAAGGCCACCCTATGCTACACAAGATCAATGCAGAAACAAATCCAGGTGGTGGTGTCTCACATCTTTAATCACAGTATTAAGAGGGAATATAAAATTGGAGGAGAGAGAGGTTCTATATGCTTAGTCTACTTAGTCTGAGGTTGCCCAGCCTTGGAGAGGTAAAACTTCTCTAGTGGTTTGGCTGCTTTGCTTTTCTGGTTTTCAGGTTGAACCCCAATATCTGACTCTGGATTTTTATTATTTGTGCTACAAAAATGTCCTTTAGGTAAAAGAATTTATGCTGGTAGAGGTCAGTAAAGGTCCTTTCTACAAAGTACTTTTGTATGGTGTAATTACAAGGGTCTTAAGTAGTTAAGAAATCTTAACATTTCTTGGTTATGACATTGTTTATTTCCTTCCGTTGAAAGTATTAAACCCAGGTTTAATCCAATTACAGTCAAGTTATTGATTTTATTGAATTCTTTGACTGATACAAAATTGTCTTTTTAAATTTTCTTTCTCCTATTATTATTAGGCAAAAATTTAAAGACTGTCATCACATGCAAAGTATAAATAGTATATTTAAAATATAAATGCATGTTTAGGCATGTGTTTATATACATGAATATCCACATAGTTGTACATAGACATGCATGTAGAAAGAAGAAAGAGAGAGAAAGAAAGAAAGAAGAAAGAAAGAAAGAAAGAAAGAAAGAAAGAAA
>LOJH01014456.1:22855-39837 GCA_001685095.1 Ellobius talpinus
TAGATAGATAGATAGATAGATAGATAGATAGATAGATAGATAGATGGAGAGATACTTTGACAAGGTTTGCATATTTCCTACAGTCCTAGTATTTGTGAACTCTCAGAATTAGCATACTGCAATCTAACACCAATCCAAGGCTATTGGGGTGGGTGCTGCTGGGAAATGGTTAAGTCAGGACGAGAGATCCCTCAGGAACTGAGCGACTTTCCTTATAAAAGAGAACCAAGAGGATGGCCTGCCTTTGGCATCTATCTGGTAAGTACACAGGGAAGAGTGACATTCAATGCAGTGGTGGCTGAAGGAGTTTTGTAAAGGTAACAGCAGCCTTGACGACGAGGAACTTGTTGGCCAGCCGTTGGAAGACTACTGTGATTGGGAGCAAGCACTGAAGCTGACCTTTATACAGATAACATAGGATACCAAATTACTCAGTGTGGACCTTTCAAGGGTTGTTCAGCATTTGAATCAAATTTGAAAGATAAAAATGTTGAGTAATTAACTACCATATAAACTAAAAAAAGCACTACCAATAATTTTTAAAATGCCATCCTTGCTTATTTTTTGCTTTCCTTTCTCTCTCCTCCTTGCCTGCCTCCCTCTCTGCCTCCCTTCAACCCTTCCTTTCTTTATTTTTTCTTCTTTTTTACAAACATGAAATTAGTTTGATGTTTCTTAGAGTTCTACTATTATATTTAATATGTTATGTAACTGCCTGCGTGAATGTATGAGTCTCTCTTTCATACCTGTGACCAATGGGGGCCACATAAAGGCATGGGATCCTTTGGAAATGGGATTTTGAAGGTTGTGAGCTGTCATGTGTGTGCCAGAAAACAAGCCCTGTGTTCCACAAGAGTCCCAAATTCTGTTACTTCTAAGTCTATCTCTTCAACCACACTGCAACCAGAAACAATCTCTTGATTACCTTTTGATATGCAACCGAAAGTGGATGGACAACCTCTGAAGAGCTGCTCATGTTGGTCTTATAAGAGGCTCCACACCAAAGGAAAAGATTCAACAAACAAGCAAGCAAACAAAATAATAAGTCTCCTGGTCATTGTTTGGTGGTTTGGTGCTCATTAGATCTACAAGAGTCTGAATATGTATGCAACCACTGCATCTGAGAAGCATGCTGATTAATCAATGAGTTTAACAAAGATTCTTGTTCTAGAGTAATAAGAAAACTTAATTCTCATGACAAAAAATGGCTGAGTGTGATCATTTCTATTTTGATTAATAAAGAGGTGTTTGAAGTTAGTTATAATAATTTAAAATGTAATCTCTTTTGCAAAATTCCTTTTGAATAGCAAAAAATATCCAAGTGGCACATACCTGTGATCTTAGCACCTGAAAGTAGAAGTAGGAGGATCAGGAGCTCACAATCATTCATGGTTACATAGCAAATGTGAAGTCAGCTTGGGCTGTATGGGACCCCAGTCTAAAAACATACACACAGACAAACAAGGAAACCAAGATAAAAAACACGGTTTCTGTACTGGCTAGGCTGGTGCTAATGACACATGTTTAATGTAATCTGAAGCAGAATGTTCGGATAAGTAACTATTTCCACTAGACTGGCCTGCTGATAATTCTATTGGGGTATTCTCTATATTAATGATCGGGAGGACGCAGCCCTTTGTGAAATGTGCCATGTGAGGTAGATAGTCCTTGATTTTATGAGAAAGCAAGCTAGGAAAGCCATGGTAAACAAAGCAGAAAGCAGAGCTGCACCTTTTGCTGAAATTCCTGCCTCCAGGTTCCTACGTTGAGTTCATGCCCTAACTTCCATCAATGATGGACAGCGAAAGGGTACCCAGGCTTTGTGGGAATGTGAAAGCTAACATAGTCACATCACATGGCAAGGTCTCACTTGACAGATTTTTAAACCAGATTAAAAATGGCTTCTCCTCAACGGAAACCAGAGAGAGCCACAGTAGAGCCTGGATAGAGGTTTACCAAAGTTGAGGAGTGTGTGCACTTAGAGGAGAAAAAGTAAAGCAGTTATGATTGAGTCATTGATGGTGGGAGAGGGAAGTCGATGAAATCTAGTTCCCGAGTTAAGCAAATGCCAGGGCTTTAGTAACTTCTGTTTGCCAGACAGTGATATAAAAATATAAGCCAAATAAGCCCTTTCTTCCTCAAGTTGTTTTAGGTCACAGTGTTTACCGCATAATAAAATGCAAACTAGGACAGTTTCTCACAATGATGCAACTGCCCTTTTAATAAGTAATTACCAGACATGTTGGTATGTTTCTATTATCTTGTGACTTGTGAGGTGGAGTTACAAGGATCGTGAATTCTAGACCAGTCTGTGCTGCATATTAATATAGTATCTCCAAACAACAATGAAATGGAATTGATGAAAAAAGAAGGAAAAGAAGGAAACAACAGAAAATAAAAATGAGAAACACACAACAAGCACACACACACACACACACACATTTTGAACTTTCCTTATATGAAGTTAATAAGATAAAAAAATCACTTTGGCTCACAATCTGGAGGTCTCTATCCATAGTCTACAAGATTCATTACCTAGGCCTTGAGTAACAGGACACTACACGTTTTAGATTGTGGTGGACTGAAACCATTTCATGATGGCCAGAACACAGATGAGCGCAAGAAGCCTACGAGCTACAGCTCTCTCGAAAATCATGCCACGCATGATCAAGAACTCAAAGTAGGCCCAGTTTCTTAAGGTTCTGCCAGTTCTACACAAGCATGGGGGATAGTTAAGATCCAGTCTGATAAATCCAGCTTTGAAATATGGCTACTGAGATTTTGAATAACTGTCTTTGGTCCTTTCTTCTTTATTGATATAAATCTCTAAAACAATGACATTTCATCTCATTTATTTTTACTTCAGCTAACTGATTTAGTTAGGTAGCTGACTTGTGATCACTAATTCTCCAGAAAATATTCAGGTATTTCAAGCTTTGCTCAAGAATTATTAAAGAGCACTTAAAAATGTTTATCCTTTCTTTCCTAGATGTAAAGGCCTCTGGAACTTTCCTTTTATGATTTGTCACTAAGTTCTCAATTTATACTACTAAAGAATATTTTAAAAAATAATCAGTTTAATTATTAATACAACTGCATATTTTAAAATACATTAATCTTTTTGTCATTGACTTTATTGTCAGTTTTTCTGTGGGTTCATCCATAGTCTTTCACATAAATATAAATGAAAAAATCTCTCTATAATATAATGCTTATTAATGATATTTCTGCATATATATGAACAAATGTGTGCATATATTTATATAAATATGCACATATACATACTTCTTATCAAAATGCTTACCTTATTACTCAGGGCTTTTGACTTCCCTGCTTGGTTTTGGTTACTAGATCCTAATAAAATGCAAAGGCAGATTTAAGTCTATCATATTTATGGCTTTTATCTCAATTTTCAAATGGTTTTAGTGCTTATTTTTTATTGGAAACTTTTGCTTTGTGATTTATATTGTAGTTTCTTGGTTTCAATTGTTGATTATTCAAATACTTTACATTATTTTTCCTATAAATTAAAAAATATTCTAATTTGTTTCCCTAAGCATTATCCATTTCTCTTCATTATCAGAAATAACGTAATATCTAATGAACATTTCCAATTTTTCCTATCATCTGTTACTTAAAAAATCTTTTAGAGTCAATAATTTTTGCATTCATTTTGTGTTTCGTACTTCATGGTCCTGAAATGTATGCTTCTCAAGCATATTGGATGGCTTCTGATAATTACCCCAAACTTCCTCTCATTTAATGTCATGAAATTAGTGTCTGAAATTATTATCTTGATGTTAAAGAGAAAGAAAGAAAAAAACAAAAAACCAAGTGACCCAAACTGACTGAGTGTGCAGGACTGTTTCTGACTTAGGTGTCTTCCATTCCAATGCTGTGGCTTCCAATGTACCCTTGTAGTATATCTGATTGACAGAAAAGATGTTAATGAAGCTTTCCTGCTCCCCTGCTAGCTTCACTCTTCATAGTTTTTGATAAAGACTTAAAAGAATGTTTTGTTTTCATTTTCATTTTAATGTTAAAAATATAGTTTCAGATGTATTCTAATGTTGTGGTACTTTGTTTGTGTTCTGAAAAATAAAGCTTTTCAGGAGATAAGAGGGCATAGCTAGTCCCTAGTTAATGATAGAGGTTTGTAGGTCTGTACAAAGAGAGAGGTCATAGGAAGTGACATCACGGGGAGGAGGCAGAAAGTGATAAGGTGGAACATAGACAGGATCTCAGCACTGTCAGTGTGAGAATTCAAAGAGGTAAGTCATGACTGTGGCTGTTCCTTGCTTCTCTGATCATTCAGCATTGACCATGATATCTGACTGCAGGTTTTTCTTGATAAGACTAATGAGGGTGGCAATTCATTGGGCACCCAATGTGGGGCACCATGTGTAGGCCGAAGTTTCCTGCTTTGGAACCACTCAATCCCAAATACCCTGAAGTTGCTTCCCAAATTACAACACATAGGCTTAATATTACTTATATGCTTGACCAAGAGCTCAGGTTTATTTTTTCCTTATTTATACTGTCACATGGCCATTCCTTTCCTCAGTACAGTGTGCCCATCTTGCTCTCTCTGTGTCTAGCTTACAGCTCCTCTAACTGTACTCTTCACATTGTCTTAGTTTACTTGCCCCACCTATACTTCCCACCTGACTATTGGCCAATCAGTGTTTTGTTTTACCAATCTGAGAGATAGTTCTTTATAGTGTACAAGAGGATTATTCCACAACATTATATGTCTTTATTTTTATATTAAATTTGGATTTCAACATTGCTTTTTGTAGTCTATCACATTCTGATAGACACTTAACTGCTCACTTAAATGAATATGCTTTCATGCATTATTTTGGCTTGTGTAGAAGTGGTACCACAATGACAAAATGAGTCTTAACTGGCTAAGACAAAGGTAGTAACATAATTATTGCTTCGGGTAATGCAAGTTTAGATGTAAAACTGTTTATTCATGCTTTAGAGCATAGATCCAGATTCCTCAGTCTGTGTTTTTATTTTTACGTCTCACTTCCTTTGTATCAAGGTAACATTAGTTATCAGTTGGGGATTGTTTGTTCATTTGTCTAGACTTTGAAAGTTATTACTTCTCTGAATTGTTATCCAGCCATAGGGGAAAAATCCATATAATTTATTATTGGTTAGAATAGAAGAAACTTTATATTTTGAGATAGAATGTTGCCAAAGTAGGTCACTGGAGACAATAATGGAAAAACATTATATGTTTCTGTTGAAATTTGGAGTCACTTTTTGAGTTTGTCTTTTCCATTACTGAATAGATTGCCATGCTTACAGGCAGATCTTATTGTTATTATGATTTTTCACAAGCTTTCCCTGACCTGCACAGACTCAGTGTCTCCATCACAAATTGTGTACACATTTATATTAACATTATTATGTATTGATGCACAATTAATAAAAACTCAGAGACAGAAATGGGTGTTCAAAGTGAAGGTCAGGAAGGCAAAATAGTTAGCCATGTCTCTTATTTCTACATCAGTCTGATATGGCAGTACTGCCTCCAAGAATCTCAGAATGAGCCTGAGCCTGAGAGCTGTCTTCTCCCATTTATAATCTTCTCCAGTTCTTGGATTAAGGTGTGCACCACTACTGCCTGGTTTCTATGGCAAGCTAGTATGGTTAGTGGGATTGAAAGTGTGTATCATTGCTGCCTGGACTGTAAGCCTGACCAGTGTGGCTATTTTGATTTTTCTGATTCTCAGGCAAGCCTTATTAAAATACAAATGAAATATCACTACAATATATTTTACCTTTATTTCTGCTTCATGTTTTTATTATAAAGGCACTATAAAGATCATTACTACTTTTCTTGTTTGTTGAATTTAACTATTTTTATCATTATGTTCTTTTCTTCTGTCTTCATATGATTATTTATTTTGTGCTATATAATCCTTTAGCAAGTCACACGACATCATATCTTTCCCTCCACTTAATAACTGTTGACTGGTAAATGTAATTCTATCACCCTTTTTTCACTAGGGTGATATTTGAGAATAATATCTTATATATCAGTAACTACTGTCCTTTAATGGAGGGTAAGGAAATTAAAATTTTCTATTGATTACTGAGAAAACTATTTTATTGTTACTTAGAAATTTTTCATTTCATGAAAAAATGTTATGAACAATTTAGCTAAGTATATCCCATTAATATCAGAAGCTATACCCATTAATGTCTCACTGACATGACTGCCCAAACATGAGATAAACAAGGATGACACCAACAACGTACTAAAGGATACCAAGGAAGTAAAGTCTTCTAAAACATAGCACAACCAATACACATATGAACTCACAGAGACCGAGGCAGCATTCATAGGGTCTGAACAGGTCTGCACCAGAGAGGGGTCCTATATATTAGAGAAGGGGGAATATGTCTCTATCCCTACCCAAAAGCAAAAAGCTATCTCCTATTGATAACTACTTCATACAAGGGAGTCTTATAGAGAAAGAATCCAGCCACTCTTAGGTCTCATGCTTAGCAGTAGATGGCCAATGCAAAGGAAAATCAATGCCACCTTTGGAGGTTGTCTCATTAGGTATCAGGAATTCCTTTTTTAAAAAAAAACCTTACATGTCCTTTGTGTTTATATTATGGATTCCAAATTTGTGTTTTCATGGGATTCTTGTGTGTTGTACTGTGTATGTCTTTGCATCTATGCTTCTTGTGCTTTTTCTTTGGATATTTTTCTTTTGTTCTATTCTGATTTGTTTGTATATGTTTTGTTTTATTTTATTTTAGTATTATTCTGAATGTTTATCTGTTTTCTAAGGACAGACAGAAAGTGTGTAGATGGGGTGATAGGGCAAGACATAGGTTCTTCGAATTAGTATTCTTGTTGAGGCCATTTTATGTTTGACTAGAGTATGACCTTCTGGTTAGAAAGTCCTGTGGAAAATTACCCACATCTGTCCTAGGTAACCAAGGTCAAGATGCTCCAGCTGATGTATCTTTGCCTGTTAGATGGCCTGCTTGTGCAAACTTGCTTGTGCAGCAAACTGCTCATCTTAGCTATTAAATGGCTTGCTTGTGAAAAATTGCATCTTGAAACTGAAGAGAAAGAAAACAGGGAATTTTTTGCCTTTAAAAACCTGTTCGTCTAAATACTCATGGGTGCACTTGGTTCCCTACTACCTAAGCATAGCCCCAGCTGGCTTAAATAAGTAGGCTATAATCTGTTTCTGAGTGATATTCTCTGGTGGGCTCCCATACCAGGAAGATGAACTGGGAGTAGATCTTAGAGTAGCAACTCTAATCAGAATATATTCATTAATAGAAAACACATTAAAATAGAAACAAAAATAGAAAATAGAAAAAGTAGAGAGGAAAGAAAAAGCAATTTTATTTATTGTTTTAAATCATTTTCCTTTTCAGAATAGACATGAAATATCGGGATTAAAGTACAATTTATGACATTTTAGAAATTACATGCTTGTATGTTGTGGAATAGAATAATTATTTAACTACATAAAGATGTATTAAATTTGGTCATGCAGCATTTCTGTAATGACGAGAAGATGTGCTTTGCCTGCCTAAGGCACAAGATTGAGCTAATAAAAACATGAATCATCAACAGCTAGACAATATAGGGATAGGAGGGATGGCAGGCAGAGAGAATAAGGAGGAGGTGAAATCTATACTGGAGAGAGAAGAGAACAAGGGAGAAAGAGAGGGAGATTCCAGAGGTCAGGCAGGCCACCACCAGCCAGACAGACACAGAGGAAGTAGGAAAGTAGACATACAGAATGAAGGAAAGGTAAAAATCCCTGAGGTAAAATGTAGATGAAGAGAAACAGGTTAAAATAAGCTATAAGAGCTAGCAGGACAAGCCTCAATTATGACCGAGCAATTATGACTGACCAATAATAAGTCTCTATGTCTTGATTTGGGGGCTAGCAGTCCAAGATGCCTGCTACTCTTACGAATTCTTATTCAAGTGCTTTGAAGTAATTGGACATTATTTTAATATTGCAATAACAATTCTTAAATGTGCAATATACCTTGATATTCATAGACAAATATACATTCATGTTAATTTCCTGGCATACATTTTGGGTATGAGTGTTTGGGATGTGTTTTTAAGTTTTAGATCATGCTTTCTTGAAGAAAGAATAAATCAGAAGTGTCAGAAGCCACACCCATGAAATCTGTGCAACTTGGCTGCCTGAACGTGACCTGGACGAGGTCAACAATAAACATACTGACACGGAAAGACAAAACTCACAAGGCCTCAACCTTAGATAAAGAATATAGGCTGACGAGTAGTGCTGTGAGAGGGAGCAATAGAGCTCACCTTATACCTTGCCCAGGGAAGAGCACACACACTAATTGGTTATTACATATCAAATAGTCAGTCCTAAGAACATATCAATATAAAAACATCTGAAACAAGTTGGTGTATTCACCACAGATTATCAAGCTAGACATGCTATGTACATGTATAAGACTTTTTATATTAATATATATACATATATAGCAGCAGTCAAACAATAAAAGACCATGAATATTAAAGAGAAAAATTGAGTCATCTGGGAGGGTTTAGACAGATGAAAATAAAGGGGAGAATTATATAATAATAGTATACTAAAATAAAAATGAAAGGAAGAGGTAACCCTTTTCTTTTTTCTATGATCATCCAGTTAACTTGTAGTAAGCATCACACAAATGCAGTACACATATACCCAATTAGAAGCATAGGTTTTTTTTTCTTGAATCTTGAGGCTTGAAATTATTCTAATTTTACTGAGAAGCAGAGAAGAAAAAGAGGCTAGGTTGATATTTGATCTATCGAAAGTTTAATTCTTAATCTAGTAATTACTGTGTAAATCTCAAAAGCCAACTCCTCAGGAGTATTTCTTTCATATTTTAATTTCAGTAGGAATAGTGCATCAGTAATATACCACTAATAGCCATGATAATTTTATTTAGATACTATAAAAAGTAACACTTAATTTTGTTCAAGCCAAAGTACAGATTCATTAGAGAATACTTCTGGTAATGCATTGGAAATTCCTGTCTTTCATAAAAACAAATAATTTATCTTCTAGGAGTTTTAGAGTTTCACACTTTATGGTTAAGTCTTTAACACATATTGTAAGCTAAATATTTCTCTATAGGACAAATAATTTTGAAAGTAGTTAGTCTGCTGAGTAGGAAGAAACATTTCAAATCATGTGCCAAGGGCAGGGTTAATCTACAAGGAACTTCTGCAGCTATACACAAAGCAACTTATGAAATACTCTAAAGGTTTGAATGGTAATTTCTACAAAGAAGATAAAACACAAGAATAACAGCTGTATTGAAGGACGCTCCAAAGCACTAATAATCAGGGAAATACATTTGAAAATTGCAATAGATCTCACCTCTCAACACCTTTCCCGGGGTGCAGCAAACTGATTGATTATCCAATACCAAATAGTCATCTCCAAAAACATTCACATAAATAACATATTCAAGAAGAAGCAGATAATTAACAGGGATTTATTGTAGATTATCTGGATAGATAGGTTACATATAAGTACAAGGTTAAATGTATGTATATATAAGATTACATGTTTATAAGATATATGTATGTATGCATGTATCTAATTGGTTATAAAACAGATAGTAGATGAGCACCTAGAACAACTGTACATTGCTGGTAAAGGCGCCAATTGGTTTAACTGCTATGAAAAGCAGCTATGTGGAATAGATGCTTCAAAACATTCTGCAGAGAATTAAAATCAGAACTGAATTCATTTGATATGACATCCCCACTTCTAGATATCTATCCAAAAGTACTGAATTCAGATTTTGAAATATTTCCCTGTTCATTGAAGCAGTATTCCCTATTAGCCAAGATGCATAAGGAACTTGAATTAAAAAGTGTTATATTTATTTACCTTCAAATTTATTATGTTTTCCTTTAATAATGTGAAAGTCTTTGTTTCTCCTTTCCCAAGTGTTGAGGTTTGTTGACCCAAGTCTTAACCAAAGACTAATCATTCATCTCTTCAATATCTTGTATGTTCATTTAGTTTCATATGTAAATATATTACTTTTGTTCCGGGATTTATACATATTAATTCTTGCAGAGTTATTTATAAGCTTTTACTCATCTAACCACTCAACAGTACAACTGTAAATGTGTTTATATACCTATTTCTTGGTCAAGGTCATTTGCAAAACCAAGTCAGTTTCTGAAGAAGTCTTTTTTGGTGAGTGAAGATTCTATTGATGGATTCTCAATAGATTCCCCCCTTTATTTTGAGCCACTGGAGTTCTTTTTTAATTTTTATTATTAGTTTTTTATTTATTTTACATGCCAACCACTAGGTAAGACTCCTAGCAATAGTGGAGAGGGTGTTTGAAATGGCCATCAACTGTATTCAGATTGGTGACTATCATAATTGTCATCAGAGAACTTTCATCCTCTAACTGATGGAAGCAGGTGCAGAGATCCACAGCCAAGCACTGGGCGAGCTCTGGGACTTTTGTTGAAGAGAGAGAGAGGAAGGATCTCATGAGCCAGGGCAGTCAAAGTTATAGAGGGGGAGCCCACAGAGACAGCAGACCTGAGCTTGCGGGAACTCACCGACCACTGGACTTCTTTTTAAAGAAATTGCGGAAGGAGTTGGAAAAGTTCATTTTCTGGTCATATCTGATGGCTGAAAGAAGTCTGTTCACTCTCTCTTTCTTTGGACAGAACCAGGTGATATTTTCTAAGTGCATCTATGTTTTCACTTTGAGATCTCTGGTCAGGGAAGAAATTCCATGGTGCCCTGGACCTTCTATATGAGCCAGGTGGTGGAGGCTCTTGCCTTTAATCCGGCACTCAGGAGGAAGAGACAGTTGGTTCTCCATTAAGTTCAAAGACAGCAAGGTCTATAAAGTGATTTCCAAAACAGCCACAGCTGATACACAGAGAAATGTCTGAGAAAAACAAACGAAAGAATGGTATATCGTGTGTGTATATAGATGCTCTCTATACACGTGTCTTTCTATATATAGGTGTAAAAGATATATATGTGCATGTCCATATGTAGATGTAATTTCTGTATATATGTGTATAAAATATACATACAAGTGTTAAGGGCATATATGTGTATATATGCATAATATCTGTATATATGTATTCAATAAAATATAAAATATTACTTCTCTTTCAAAATGAAAGAAATCTTAAAACAGTTTTTTTCTACTTACCAAATATTAAAAAAATCCACTTATGCCATCAATGAATTATCAATGAAGAATGAAATTTGATTATTGGAGAAATAATGCTTAAAGAATATCTTGCATATAGTAAAAGCTTAATTAGGAAAGAAACCATTCAAATTGTATTGTCCAGGCTTTAGCACTGAATGCCCTAGGAATCATCTCCATGTTTAATGAATTATGATTGGTTATTCAGGCTATTCTTCCACGATAGGTGGGGTACTGTGAAACAGAGCTGATGAAGATGACATTTATGGGACTCAACACTGCAACCAGTAGAAGGCCAGAGAAAAAAAGAAAGAAAGAAGGAGAGAGAGAGAGAGAGAGAGAGAGAGAGAGAAAAGAAGGACAGAAGCTGGTGTGGTTCAATGATGTTGAAAATTTCATAGAATGACATTGAGTCGGAACTGAATGATAATTAGGTAGTGTTCATTAAATATAAGTATATTGTTTATTGTTTCTCATTACAACTTAGCTCAAATAAATAAATTTACTTACCATAGTTAGCCATTTTTAAGGGTAGAACATGATTTAAAATATAAGAGTTTTAACTGCTACTTATCCTCTCTTGTGTTAAGCAAAATATGTACAGAACACAGTTCAGTGTGCTTTGTGCTTCCAGTGATATCCAAGTCGAGTGGAAGTAGAAGTAGAAATCAAACACTTTTATTATTACTAAGAGAAAAGAGACAATTTAAACAGCAGAATTTTTCATATTGGTTAAGATTAGTAATATTATTAAGCAAATTTTATGTATAAGGATTTGAAAAACATTCAGATTTTAAATTATGTGTAGAGATTAAAGGAAGGAGAAATGCTTGGGAGGTCGTGACTGGATCATTTATCAGTAAAGGGGATTTCATAAGTGACCTACTTTGGGATGCTTTTAATTAGAAATATAGTCTGTGTTGACACATTTTCTTTATATCCCAGATGGTTAATATAAGACTAAAGCACAGAGGACCCGAGAAGGCATATATGACCTACATCACGTTTGCTCAGAAAGCAATCAGCTGCCACACCAGATTGCTTTGGCCCATTGAATTTTTCAAATAAATAAAGGGCTGAGGGTTATTATAAATATAGAGATTCTTGGGGGTAAGGGAAGAGCTATAGACTTTACTGAGGTTGTTATAAGAAAAAAAAGAAAAAAATAGTAACAAAGTTTCCACTTGATTCTGAGTAAGCAATGTTAGGGCCTTTGTGTGTGTGTATGTGTGTGTGTGTGTGTGTGTGTGTGTGTGTGTTTGTATATGTGTATGCATGTGTGTGTAGATATAGGAAGAGAGCACTGAGGGTCAATTTGAATGGAATCGGCTGAGATTTTTCTTCTTTTAGATTTTATTTTTTTTTCTAAAGCAAATTCATATGTAGAATCTAGAAAGTTCATTGGGTGAACGTACTTATAATGAAAACTTGATGACCTGAGTTTTATCCCCAGAGTTCGTGGTGGAAGGAAAGACAATCAAAAGTGGCCTTCTGATTCCACACATGGATAGTTGTGTGTGTGTGTGTGTGTTTGTGCGTGTGTGTGTGTGTTTGTGCATGAGTGTTTGTGTACATATGTATGTGTTCCAGTGTGTGCATGTGTGCATGCATGAATGTGTGGGTGTAAACACACATAATAAATACAAACTTAAAAAATAATGCTAACATTAAGATTGTCAAATATTATTTGTTCTTGATTTTCAAGATGTTTATTTTATGAAAAATATAGCAAGAAATAATTTGGAGCAATATGAAGTTCTCAACGCTGGGCTTTTATCATTTTCCTTCTCAAATATATTGCTTCTATCTTCTTCAAAACAGACAGAAATAAAAGAAAATTAAAAACCACCAGGAGAGGAAAGGCATGCAACACAAAGTTACCCAAGCTCAAGCTGCTCTCCATTCCATCTTTAATCCATGTCCTTCAGGATGATGGAACAGCATCTTCAGCTCTTCTGTCCTTTCCTTGGGAACACCCAAGCCTGGCATACAGATAGCATCAAGCCTCCTCTGCTCTCTGTGACTCCTCATGTCTTCAGAACCAGCACGACATGGAATACCTTATATAGTATTTGCTAAGTTTTGAGTCTAGCTTGAGATGCAGTTTTGGCCTACATAGACCACTGTAGACTGACTGTTCATTCATTTCCCGACTGCTCAGACACAAATAATCATATAGAAACTATATTAATTACAACAATGTTTGGCCAATGTCTCAGGCATATTTCAAGCTAGCTCTTTTATCTTAAATTAACCCATGTCTATAATTTTATATTTTACCACGAAGCTCATGGTTTGTTACCTCTTGCTTCTTGGGCACCTACTTGATGTCTCTCTGACTCCGCCTACTTTCTCTCTATATCTCTGTTCGGATTTTCTGCCTAGTTTTATTCTGCTAAGCTGTTGGCCTAAACAGCTTCTTTAATAACCAACTGTAATAAAACATATTCATAGCATACAGAGGGATATCCCACGTCAGACCAGAACTTTTGTGTGATAGTACTGAAGAAATATTTGAAGGAGATTCCAACTTTTTGGTACCAGTCTCTTGATAAATGCACTGTTTCAGTCCCAGATAATCAGCATCAGTTGCCCCAGTGAAGTAAATGTTTCACTCCAGTGATGTTCATGTCTTCAGCAACAGCAGGCCGGAAACTACAAGTTTTTAATTAAAAATAACATCAAACACCTGATAGAGTTTTTGAGGATCTTCTTTCTGAAACCTCATAAATCAGCATCCATAATAAACATGTTTCTCAGCATTCTTGTCTTCAAAGAGCCCACAGGATAGTCCTATTAAATTCAAAATACTCAATGACATTTCCAGCACAAAGTTCCTCAAGTTCTTTCAATCTTCCCCAAAACCAACGTGATAGTGTAAATCAAAGCAACACCCCACATCTTAGTTATCAATTGCTGTTTTATTTTGCTTTGGAATGCTTGGAAAAAACATGGAGAAAGTACAGCTTTGGAAGGGAAGGAATTCTTCCAGTATATAAGCTACATTCCATCACCAAGGGAAACCAAGACAGGGACTCAAAAAGAGCACACAGAGGAGTACTCCCTCTCTGTGAGAGCCATAAAGGTCCTTGTGCCCACAGAGCAGTAGGGAACAACAATGTTAAACATGCAGGGGCCTCTCCTCAAAGGAGAAATTCCCTCTTTTCCATCCAGAAGGATAGGAATGGATGATGTTAATGACCTGGTGACTTTTTGTTATCTGTGGAGGCAAACCTCTACCATCTTATCCAATTTCCCCAGAATGTTTATCCCATACTCTCTCCCCCTAGACCTTTATCTTTAGCTCCCCGTTAATAGAATCCATCCTTAAGGGAGATGTCATATGTGCCTTATGGCCTGCTGACCTCTTTACTCTAGGTCAGAGACAACACTAGATTCTAGGCCATTGAGTTATAGAACCACCCCTCACAGACACATGTACTTTGTAAAGGAGTGTCTAAGTAGTCACTCTTTAAGTTTTATTGTGTACCTGAAATTGGGATAATTGTAGCCTGGAAACCAGAAATGGGAGTAATTATTGCATGGAAACTTTTTCCCAAATTGTGGTTTTAAATATGCTGATGATAAACTGCCTGGTAACAGACTCCTCTAGTCTGATTCAGCTTGACAAAGTCAACATGAACTGAGTTTTCATTCGGACCTCTTTGCTGTTTGCTTCCCTTCCTGGCCACTTGCAGGGTCCCTTTCAATTTTCTACAACTCAGTCATCTTTGTTTGTTTGTATGTTTGGGCTGTGGGGTATAGGACTTGAATCTATTGTCCTTTATTTTTGATCAAATGGGTAGATAAATAAATTGAAGAATCATCATTAAGCAATGTAGTAGGTGCAAATTAGCGGATTAAAAAGAGACCTGGACTTTATTGCAAGATTACTGCCAAATGTAGCATCAAAATAAATAAGCGCTCACTTTAACAGTTATAATGATGCTTATTTCATATGCAGTTATTCAATATATTTGAAAATCTGTTCTACAAAATGATTATAAATGGATACTTTGCACACATAGGTCCAGATAAGTTGTAAAGTAAATATTCAATCTAACTTATACTTTCTCCCTCGTATGCATCTCTTCAACGTACCATAGACTTTTCCCTAGCATCTAAACTGTAGCAGATAGTCCATACTAAGCATTTAATGAACAAGCTACAACAAACCACATCTTTTTGTAGATAAAAGTAGAAAGAAATAGGTTTTAGCTTTCGATCTTTTCTGTTTCAGAAGTCCAGAGATAGACAATGCAGAGAGTCTATGGCTCCAATAATAGGAAACTTCCAGAGCAGGCAAAAGCTCAGAGACAGAGATAGATGGATTCTCAAAGGTTGGAAGTAGGGATAATGAAAATTGACAGACAGAAGTAGTGTTAGGCTCCCTTAAGGTATGCTGAAAATACTGTGAAAGGTCAGTGTGATGATGGTTGCACAATATACTGGAATGCACTAATACTAGTAGTATTTAATACACTATACAATACTAACTGTGCTGTATACTGCTGCACACTTTAAAATGGTTACCCATTTATTTTACCATATGTGATTTACCTAATCACATTTTTACAATGGAATTGGGAAACCCAAGATTGAGAGTTCTTTTACAAAGTGAGTCCAAAAGGGGTTCAAGACTCTCAGACCTGAAGAGGACTCTCAACTTACCTGCCTCATTTATTCATTTACCCAGAAAATATAAGCTACTACCCTAATATGGATACTGTGTATGTTTTGAAGAACACATGAACTAAACTGATGGGATACTTATGTTCTAAAAAGTACATTTTCCCAAGAATGTGCGCTTCTACACTCCATCACTATATTTTATAAGATCTTACTAAATGTTGCTTTAAAACAGGTATGAAAATTAAGTTTCAGATCAGGTATTCTGATAATAAATTTTGAATAGAATTAATTCTTAGTGCTGATTCTATCAAAAAGGAAGTTAAGTATTTTTCTTCTATAACAGAATTTTATCTTTTTTTTAAACCAGGGAGCCTAAAGACAAATACTTCAGATATTGTATTCAACTTCATTTTTTCTCAGTAATAAACTCTTTTCATGCATGCAATATAAAAATTAACCACACTATGGCAATTTCTCTTCTTTTAAAGCCTGTGGAATTAGTGGATTATCTAACTTTTACAATCTGATATCTCTAGCTAGAAATGTAATTTTAGCAACCTTTTTCATATTTAAATTGCTCAGTAAAATAGAGATGAAAATTTAAAAGAAGATTCAATATGTATATATTATCTGGAGCAGCACTAGTTCTAATGGTAGAAATTCAATGAAGAATATGATTTAATTGTTGTTTTAGATTAAATCGCATCCTGCAGGTGGAAAAAGAGAGCAGATGCTCTACATTGGCTTATATAATATAAGAGGTCACGCCCCAGGGGGTGGGTAACCATTGGCTGTAAGACTTTCTACAGCAGATGACTTTTCAATCTGTTCATTGAATAATGAAGCCTTGATAACTGATTCTATACATGCATGTGCGCACACACATACACATTTATATGGATACAATAATATGGTTTAAACTATTGCATGACTCTGCAGTTAAGAACATTTATTTTCTTGCACAAGACCCTGTCTCAATTTCTAGCACCTACACAGTGTCTCACAGCAATTTGCTATTCTATTTCCAAAGATTCCTATGCCCACTTCTGGTCTCTGTCAGTACTGCATGCATACATGCACATGGTATATGTACACACATGATACACACATGCACATGGTGT
>LOJH01014457.1:0-20638 GCA_001685095.1 Ellobius talpinus
TTCGGGTGTAAAGCTAGCCATGCGGGAGCTGGGCGGGACGAAAAGCAGGCCTGCCCGCTCCCAATCATTACAATTGAGTACCCGGTAACTGCTCATTCTAGGAGGTTCAGTGCCTCAGTAGTCCTAACATGATGCTGAAGGCCTGCAGGATTCCTGAAGAGCCACTGGCCTTCAGTCCATGTTGGAAGCCTGAAGAAACTGGGTTCTGATAACAAAGAAATGTGATAGTGACAGCAGAGGCAGAAGCAGAAGCAGCAATGGAGGAAATGAACTTGCCAGGAAACACAAAGACAATGGGGAACAACCTAAAGCTTTTCCCTGGAGCCTCCTTTTATCTAGCTGTTATCAGAAGGTGTCCCTCACATTTACAGTGAGGCTTCTTATTTCAGATAATCTGATCAAGAGGCCCCTCCTCAAATGTACCCTTACTGTGTGCAATGTATCTCTTAGTTGATGTTAGATCTAGCCAAGTTGCCAGTCAAGATTAAACATCAGGTATGAGGCAGGTATCTTGGTACTTATGCTTGGTATTACATGGAAATTGCCTTACTTATGCCTATAGTTGTTTCCTTTTTAAATTATATGCTACATTGAGAGATTTGCATTTATGTGTGTTTATTGACCTATGTCACTGTTTTGAATTGGTGTCTTAGTTCTTAGTTGGAATATAGCCTTTACTTCTTTTGAAAGATTTAAGGATGAAACAATAAATTCAGCAAAAACAATTGATTCATTTCATGCTTCAATGACCAAGTGTTTATCAATTCTGCCAACAAGACTTACTTTGCAATGCATGACCTGTAAGGAGTGGTGTCTACCTCACTGGGAACTGAGAAACTTACATGGCAGAGTGGCCTCAGGGTTCAAGGGGTCTCTTAATCCCTACCTGGCTATCCTTGCTCAGTTCTTTCTTATGAATCAGCAGACAATGAGATCACTATGGATCTGGTCACTGCTGTAGTAAGTCTTTTTGCCAAAGCCTTCCATCGAAGATGTAGAGATGGGTGATCAAAAGGGTCTAAACTCAGGCAGAAGAGCTAAGGCAAGCTGCAAGTCCTTGTAGCACGTGCTAGGAAGGAGCTGTTTGCCAGAGGTCACTAAAAGAACACACTCCAAATGCTGAGGGAGTCCGGAAGGAGACA
Source organism: Ellobius talpinus (assembly GCA_001685095.1). Lineage (NCBI taxonomy): Eukaryota > Metazoa > Chordata > Mammalia > Rodentia > Cricetidae > Ellobius > Ellobius talpinus. Next base: position 1,143 of record LOJH01014457.1, read on the forward strand.
TAAGTTGCCAGGAAAGCCAAGTGTAGAGAGAAGGTGCTAGCCAATCTGTTGAAGGAGGGAAAGACATGATATCAAAACAGTGAATTTTAGAATGTTTCTGACAAAGGATTTCTTCAGCTTTAAAAAAGGGGAGAACTTTTGGTAGTGGGTGGAGGGTAACAAACAGAACAGAACAGAAAGTTGAAGACAAAAGACTGGGGTGAAAAAGTATAAATAGAGACAAGGGCAGTAAGGCAGGGTGATGGAGGGAAGTAGTGGGCTAGAGGAACACCTCGAATTAAGTTTGCATGAGCATGCATGTGGAAACCTGTTACTTTGCAGTCTAATTAAAAAACAAAAGGAAATGGAGAGGTGGGAAATTGGCATACTTTTCCTTAGTTGAACAGACCATGCCAGAGAGACACACATGGGAATGGCATTCCTCCTTCTTCCTCCTCCTGGGTTTCTGCCTTAGCTTCCACATGGCTTAGCTCCTTTGTGCCCACATTCCATGCCCATATTTTGAGCCAGTGCTTGCTTTGATGGAATTTCCAATAGCCTCTACTGAGCTTGGTTCCTTGGCTTTTCTGTGATTTTGGTACCTTTTGTGGGAGGTGGTGGAGAGTCTTCTGCACACAGGAGGCATGCAGGGCTAATGATGCTGATGCTGCCAGACGGGAGGGCAGATAGCAGCAGCTGTTTGTCAAGCTGACAGCTGGAAATGAAAAGGCAAGGAGACAAAATGATTACTGGGACAAGAGCATTTTGATGGGGAGGTTGAACTGAATTAAGTTAATGAGGATAAGAGGTGACATTAGGCTTTCTGTGTTTTAACATATTGTCCTGCAGAACCAGATAAGACCTCAAAGTTGACTTAAAAGATATCAAGGTAAACGATAAGGTCTCTAGGACGCTTCCATGCTTGCTATCTGCACACAACATCACTTTATCAGCACCAACTCACTTGTAAGTCAAACTCTGAAACTCAGGAGCAAAAATGCCTTTTCAGACAGCTTAATGCCATAGGACCCAATTAACCAGGGACAGGCAGAAAAGGGAGATAAAATCATGTATAATGAGATCATCAGGGGTATGCAAATGACATCTCATAGTCTGCTGATATTGTGGGGGAAAATATTTATTCGAATCATTATATTTTCATGTGGAGCATCAAAGGGCTGCCCTGGCCCAGATCACATGTAAAGTCACCCTCTGGCTACAGAGGTTGCAGGTTCAGTTAGATCCCAGTATCAGAGATGTTCCACCCAGGAAGACCTGGGGTAGATGCTCACACTACGGGAGCCTGAAAGTGCCCTAGAAGATGGGCCAGGATTCTCAGCAAACTGTTGTTGCCAGTTTTATTTAGCACAATGCTAAAGAAAGAAATTACTGAACAGAAGAGAAAAACAATGATTTCACACATCTTTAATCTTCACATTCTTGCCAGAAACAGACTACTATCTTCCTTTCAAATACTAGGGAGCCAAGTCAGACAGGGATGAAATGGTTTGCTCACTCCTGGGTGCATAGTGGAAAGCAGAGTCAGGGCCCAGTATCTGAAAGTCTGAAGCAACCTGAATGCTTCTGTGCTATGCTGTATGAATGGGTGTCCCATGGAAAGGCAGGTGCACCCCAGGTATGACCTCAGGCCAGGTATCTTGCTTCTTCTGGAGACCTCTAGTGTCTATAGAGTTCCTGGCTCCTTGAACTTTAGAGGATATTACTACTGCTGCTGCTACTACTATGCTGTTCATGCTAATTCGTGCATTATACAGAAGTTCTGTGTTCTGACCTCCTCTCCTAGAGATCTTGGTCAGGTGCTTCTAGGCTGTGAGGAGATGTGCAGCAGACCCAAGCTACCTAGGAGCATTAAGGTTCATTTCAGTATTTTTCTGTGAGATTACCCCACTCAGTCCTTGCCTGAAACTAAATGGTATTCCTTCTCTGTGCTTTTACTATTGCCCACTTCAGATGAACTAGTTGATGATTCCAAATGGTTCCTGCAACATCATTTAAATTCCACCAAGCACCAATGACCAAGGGTAAGTTTTTGTGTTTTGCCAGTTTTGATCATTCCACATCAGTGTTTCAGATGCACAGCAACTCTATGCCGACAACTTGCCCTGTTCCGTCTCAGGTTGGTAATGTTTAGGTTTTTGAAAGAATCTGTGATTTTAAATGAAATGTACATAGCTGCCAGACTTCTGGTGAGGCTCTTGTGCTACTCTAACCCATGGAGGAAAGTGAAATGCTGTGTGTGTGTGTGTGTGTGTGTGTACAAGGCAGAGGTCAGCATTATTTATAAAAAGCTAATTGCTAATTTCAACTAAACTAACCTAGTTTTGTAAGAATTTCATTAACCCCCAAAGAAGGTCAGTGTCCCATGACCTTATAACCTCTTGATAGCTCTAAGTATAAATTGTTTCATAGTGATAACCAAACTTTAACATGGGTTGGTAAGAAACAGACAATATTCAACCCACATCTTATTCCACTAAACCCTTTGCAAGACCATCTTTCCCAGGATACAGAAATAAAATTAGTTCTAGTTCAAGGTGTTTGACTTCTATTGTTGTTTATCAGTAGACCTTTCTGTTGCATTCCCCAGAGAATTTGAAAAGGGAACATTTTCTGCAGCTTTACTAAAGTGCAGTGACAAATTCACAATGTATTTATAATGCACAATATGATGCTTTGATTCAGCTGTGCGTTCTAAGGTGATGGTCCCCACCAAGCTAACTAAAGATATGCATTGCCTTATATAGTCATTGTGTAGGTGTGTGTGTGCAATGCAATGCAAGTGCATGCATTCATGCACGCACATGTGCATACACTAAGGACATGTAAAGTTCCAGGTTCAGAAACGTTTGCAACACAATATCACTTTCTACAGTTGTGTTGAATATGAGAGTTTCTAAAAATTTGCTTATCTCATAACTGAAATTTCACAGCATTTAAGCAGCATTTCCCAGTCACTCCACTTTTAGCCCTGGGTAACCTCCATTGTTCTGTTTTCTGTTGTGTAGCCACGTTGTCCTGCACTGTGCAAAACCAGCATATGTGCATGTGTTTGTTTGTGAGACACGGGGCTAGACATTGTCGGCCCACTACCTTTGCTGAAATCAATGTTTAAGTTAGTCTATGACACAACAGATTTCACTATGGTATTTCCATACATAGATGCCATTATACTCTGTTTTAAATCATCTCCCTCCCACATGGCTCTGCCCCCGTCTTGCTGGATTCCTTGTGCCTCCTCAAGTAGTCACCTCTCTGCCGTCACAATTTGTGTAGCCCTACCTTTTCTGTAACTCAGCCCTCACATTAAGTTCTTTTCTATCCCTCTTCAAGACCCTTACTGTGTGGTATACAGACACAGGTGTGCGCACATACACACACTCATACATGCACACATACACACTCTCATACATGCGCACACACACAAATCTAGATTCTACATATGAAAGAAAATGTGAGGTTTGTCTTGATGAGTCTGGTTTGTTTTGTTTAATAACAAATGATCAAATTTTATCTATCTTCTAAAAAATCATGAATTCATTCTTTATAACTGAGTAAAATTCTATTTTATGATAAAATAGCAATCAAAATATGAAAACAGCACATTGTCTCAGAGTTTCTATTGCTATGAAAAGACACCATGACCATGACAAATCTTATAAAGGAAAACATTTAACTGAGGTGGATCACCTCACAATTTCAGAGGTTTGGTTCATTATCATCATGGTGGGAAACATGGCAGCACACAGACAGATGTGGTGCTGGACTAGTGGGTGAGAGTTCTACATATTGCAGGCTAAAGGAAATGGACTGACACACTGGCGGTATCCTGAGCATAGGAAACATCAAAGCCCCTCCCCTCCAGTGACACACTTCCTCCAACAAGGCTATACCTACACCAACAAAGCCACACCTCCTAATAGTGCCACTTCCCTGTAAGATTATGGGGGCTAATTACATTCAAATTATCACACACAAAACACACACACATTTTTATGTTTTATATTTATTTATTTTTATATTGGGTGAGTATGCATGCATGGAGGTTGGAGGACAACCTGTGGGAGTCCATTCTCTCCCACCATGCGGATTCTGAGAACAGCACTCAGGTCAGTAGGCTTGGCAGCAGGCATTTTTACCCATGGAATCATCTCCCTGGACTCATATTTTTAGTCATTTATCTGCTGATGGATATCCAGGCGAATCACATTTCTTGGCTAATGTGATTAGTGCATCAGTAAACATGGATGATTTACACAGTGAGTTCTCATTGCTTACACTTTTTCTTGACTGTGTTTACAATGGGCTAAGACTCCCCCACTCTGATGGACTGTGACCTGAACCAGGAACCAGAATAAGTCCTTTCTCCCTTGAGTTGCTCTTGTCAGAGTTCACAGCCACAGGAAAAGAATCTAAGACAGATAAAACCCAAAATCCAGTAGGACAAAGTGCTATGCTCTGCAGCTCCTCTTCAGCATCTAAATCTTGGTGGCATTGACTTGGCTCCAAGGGTTGCTGTGCTCCTCTAATTCATCTGTCTGTAGTATGTCTAGCCTCTCTCTTGTGCCATCCGCATTCCAACCTGGAACTTTTCCCTGCCAGTGTTCCATAGTCTGGGCATCGCCAAAATCGCGGGGCTCCGTTTTAACTTAGCTTTCACTCTTACATTTGCCCATGGCCTCCTTGCAGGGAATTTCATCAAGGCACAGACTGTCTAGTGTTAGAACCTTGGTGGAAATCCCCGAGCTTGTAACTCTTCTGTTTTGCATACTTAACAAGATTGCATAGTCTGACTTCCTTCTACCACAGCTGAAGGCCCCTTTGTGCCTTTGGGGCTGACACTAGGAGATCACCTTTCTAGGCGGTGGTTTCCAAGCAAGGGAGACCTTAGCAGAAGTCTCCACTCAGGCCCCTTCTTTTCAATCACCTTCACAGTTTTTTTTTTAGGCTGGAGCCTCTGGTAAGCAGGGTCTTGCCCTCAGGACACCTTTCCCATTGCCTCACAGTACAGACGGAGGTTTCCCTTTAATAAACTCATTCTCTTGAACAATTACAGCTGTTCTTTCAGAGGAGGCTCATCTGTAACAGTTTAACTTTGCTCATGCTCCCTCCTTGGCTAAATTACCCTGTTGTTCTCACTGGCAATCTCAGTAAGAGAACTGAGCAAGAATACCCAGCCTGGCATGGTTCCTGCCTTTGCTCTCGAATTCACTCATCTGCATATTGTGAGTGTGTGGATGGGACACAGAGAGATTGTCTGCAAGGCTTTCATGCAAAGGCACTTGACCGCATCCCAGTATCCTCCTTCCTCTCCACTGGACAGTTCCTAAGCTGGCCTCTGCTCTCAGCAGTTCTGGCAGCATTTCTCTTTATTGGCCCATTGAGTTTGGCTTTTAGTACTCTTAAGACCCTCTAGACTCCTGGTCCAAAACTCTTCCAAATTTCTCCAACGATGCAAACTCAATGGCCTACAAGTTGTATACTCACCTAGTAATGGCAATCACAGCAATCACTACTTTCTGAATTAGTTATTTTTTATTGCTAGGGTGAAATAACTGGCAAGAAGCAACTTCAGGAAGGAAGGTTTCATTTCAGCTCACAGTATGAGCGTATCAAGTCTGTTATAGCAGGAAAGGCATGGAAACATAAGCATGTGTCCATAGTGAGGAAGCAGAGCAGAGCAGATGTCGGTGCCCACCAGAATCCCTCATTTTCATCTTTTTAATTCAGCCTGGAACCCCAATTCATCAGACAGTACCAAACACATTCCTTCCCTCTTTATTAAATCTTTCTGGAAGCTTCCTCAAAGACAGATAATGTCTGCATGAATATTAGCCATGAATGCTGCACCTGATCACAGAGCTGCTAATATTAGAAGCTATAATTCAGAGCCTTCCAAGATGCTCAAGCAGCTGCCTCTCCCTTTCTACCATGGAAGCACTCAGCAGTATGATGCCATTGAGGTACTGGTTAACTAACATTTTCTTTATTTTTATCTTGGGAGTGAGTATGCCTGTGTGGATGTCAGAGGACAATGTGTGGGAGTATAGTCTCTCCATCCCACCATGTGGGTTCTAATGATTGCACTCAGGTTGTTCACCAAACAAGACTGCCAGTGCATTGATCTTAGCTCTCCTTGCCTCCACAATGGTGAGAAATATATTTGTGTTGTTTAGAAGATGCCCAGTTGGTGGCAATTTTTTTGTTGTAGCCTGAGCAGACTGAGACAAATCTAATTACAGAACTTATCCTATTTCTAGCATCTCCTGTTAGCCAGAATCACAGAACCAAACCTCTTTTTTTCCCACCTCTGATCCTTTGGACCTTCAAATTTGTCTTCATTTATAGCTTGATATAGGCTTTTCCATTTCTTGCAAAAACAGCTTCAAATTCCCCCCCCTTTTTTTTGGCTGCTAGAGAGATAAGCCAGTGAACACATGGCAGTATTTGGAAGTCAGATCCTTTTGCCCATTGTAAGAGCTACTCTGTGTATTTAGGATTAGCATTAGCATACCCACTCAACTTGCATTGCCCAAGTCCATAAGGAATAAGCAGAATAAGCTGTGTGCATACAGCATGGGAGCAGAGCCACCTCTAACCAGAGCATTTATCACTGTCTACACCTGTTCTGAACTATCAACAGGAACGTTATGTTCTTAACACTTACATAGTTTTTTTTTCTTCACTAGTGTTTGCTTCTTTCTTAACAAGGTGAGAGAGTGTTTGTAAGGAAGAAAGATTCCATCTTTGCTGATAACATAGTTTCTGGCTTTAGTTGTTACTAATTTCAATGTGTGAAATACTCAGAAACTCAGAGATGCAAATACAAGACAGAAGACAACCTGTGATACCAGGACACCTTCAGTTCTTTGACAGTCTCATTAAGACGTGTAATTCTGTGCTGCATTCAGCATCTGGACTGGTGTTAGTGGCTGCATCTTAACAAATAGATGCTGCAGAGGTGATCCCCTTGGAGCCATATGATGGAAGGTGAGGGAGTACCTACTGTGCTACCCAAGATTTTAACCTCTGGCCTCCTTAGCTGTGGCAAAATCATCTGCATTGCTTTGACACCACCATGCTGTAAGGAAGCTCAACTAGTCCATGAAGTTATAACTTACAGAGAAGTCTAGAGGTAGAACCACAGAAAGAACTAACTTTTCTTATTAGTTCTTTGAGAACTTCATACAGTTTATTGTGATCTTGTTCAACCCCCTTCTCTTACTCCTCCCTCCCGGAAAGAAACACGAAGCTTAACCTTGGTGAAGTGGAGCCAGACCAAGAACAGAAGTATGTGAAAGACTGAGGGACATTGTGTAAAATGATTTTTCATTTACATTCTGATTGAATTCTTATGAGGAAGTATTTGGCAACTGCCTCGCTTTGCAAGGAATAAGCCTGGAGTACAGGACTCAACACACTGTGTAGGATGAACATTGGCAGAGAATGAGCTAAAGAGAAGAATGTGTTCTCTCTGGACTAGCGATGCTTTTTGGACCACTTGCTAAGTTGGTATATCATTAGTGTTTACTTTAAAGAACTCATTTATGAGAGTTATAGAGATAGTTATTTTGACCTCTCATGAATATTTTTGTTATTAAAATTATTTAATTCATTTAATGTTAAGTCTAGGCTAGAAATCTATTGGATGCCTCCAGGGATCTGTGGTTTCTATTTTAGAAAGCCGGGAGATGATTTGGAAGCAAGGAAAACAAGAAAATTTGGACTAACAAGACAATTGTGCTTATTAGCTCCTTTAAACAGAAATACTAAAACTTTATTAGGAAATCAGTTCAAATTATTTAACTTCTGATATTTCTTCCGGCAAGATGCTATACAAGTTAAAGTAAAGGTTACATAGTATAGAATCTGGAATGCAAACACAAATTAATTTCATTATCCCCAAATGAACTGTTACCAGGATTGTCAACTAAATATCTGTTTCTGTGTGTAACTGCAGGAGAGCAAAGCTAAACCAACACTGAATATTATTTAGAAAACACACACACACACACACACAGGGGGTGTCAAAGACAGAGACCAAGACAGAGTTCCCTTTTTACATTCTTAAGCTTTTTTTAACTAAACATTTTTTTGAAATTTTCATATATTTTACAGTGTATCTTGGTCATATCTATTCCTTCAGCTTCCACTCCAACATCTTTCTCATTTCTTTCCCAATTTCATGCCTTGTTTGTTTGTTTTATAATCCACTAAGTCCAATCAGTGCTGCCCGTGTATATACAGTCATCCACCAGGGCATGAGTAACCTAGCAATGCCCACTTGGAGTTAGTCAGGTGACTCTCCCTCTCTCATCAGCCAGCAACTGATGAGCTCCTTAGTCAGGGTTAGGACACTGGGAGGCCTTCTCCTTTGTTCTGAAACTTTTAGTGCTCTTGGTCTTGTGGAGATCTTGCATTAGCACAGTTGCTGTGAGCTCTGTGTCTCACAGCCATGTCCTATCCGGAGGCTAGCCTTTCATAGGACTCTTCCTAAGTGTTATACATTCTTTGCATCTTCCTCTTCTGTTATGTTCCCTGAGTCTTGACGGTAGGGAATGATACATATGTTTGTTCTCGGCATTTCAGACAGAGTCTTTGGATTAACCACACCCCTGCAATAAGAGCCTTCTCTAACAAAGGTTGGGAGTAGCACAAGTTCATGGATGCAAACATAAATATTTACAAAAGGATGTTTGACAACCTAACAACTTAACTAATTAATATCATAGGTTCTCCCCTAGGGCCAGAGGCTTCCCTAGCTGTAGTTTTTGACCATGTTTATAGTAGCAAGCATTAATTTCATCCCATTGACCAGGACTCAGATCCAATAATAACAGTCTTACCACTATTTTACCAGTGGATGGATTATTGTAGGTCATTATTGTAGGAAGCAAGGTGCATTCCTGGGTAAGACCGCTGGTGTCTTTCTTCCCCAGCAGCCTCAATAGTATTTCTCCAGCTGTACGCTTTTCCACACCTCTCACAGGTGATATTCTGCTCATCTTTCTGGAACATTTTACCTGTCGTTCTATCACAAATATTCTGTGGTTTTCATTTTACTGAGATACCTTCTCAGGCTCTCTCTTTTTTTTCTTAAATGTGGAAGTTCTATAGTACTGGGCTGTTTTCACCTTTAGTCTTCTGACACCAGAGAACCCCAGACAGTCAGATGCTTTTTATACCATTTATACTTGATGGACAAACTGCCTATCTCCTCACTATTACTGTCGTCTCTGGATTCAGATAGTCTGCCACCTGCATGACATTCCTACTTAGATACTTTAAAGGTATTTCAGAACACGCCTGTTTATGATAGATCTCCAGGCTTTCCCTTACTGATCAGTCGCACGGCTTCTAAACCAGGTTTTTATCTCAGAGGCAGGGCATCTCCCTTATTCTTCATTTGTCCAGAGTCATCTAAAGTGCTGGCATATCTTTCCTCAAACAGGGGCTTCTTCTCTCTTTTCCTCTTTCACAACCTCATCTATTGATGGTTGGATTATGCACTCTTAAACATGTGTCTATTGAAGTCCTATCTTCTATTAAGTCAGATTAAGACCATGTTTGCAGATAGGGCTCCACGGTTGTAATCATTCTAAGACAGAGTCATTACTGGGGGCTATCATCCGTTACCTCCAGTTTCCTTACAGAGAGTTGGAGACAGATCCATACACATAGAGAGAATTCCATATGAAGATGAAGGTAAAACTGGGAATATCTGGAAACCCCGGAAACCAAAGATTTCCTCCTACAAGTATCCTTGAGCTTGGGCAGAGATGGAAGAGTGTCTTCCGCATAGCCTGGAAATAAATCTCCACCTCGGTGCCATGATGTCTACCTTCCCTACAGCCATCAGGACTGTGAGTCATTGCATCCCCCTTTTATCCATGTTAGCTGGATTCTTTTAAAACTTTCAGATGTGAATCTCCTCCTGGTCTGTTCCTAGTCTCCTCCCTATATTCTCTCTCTATAGTGACTACTCAAAGAGCCAGCTCCAGTTAGTCTACTTCTTAAATCGATGCCTCCTCATTGTGTTTAGAATAGAATTCACGTTTACTGTGATGATGTGAGAAATTCACCATGATTTGCTCCACCTAAATTCTGGACACCGTCTCATTTTCCTTAACTCGCTGGCCAATTACATCATCTGCTGTTGCCTTTTGCATGCTACCGAGTCACCTCTTGCTTCGACATCTCTGTGCAAGCCTTTCCTTCATGCCGGATCACCATGCAGCTTCTTACTCTCACGATAGCCCTCCGTTTAAAAGTAGAAATCCATTCAGAGGTTGGGCACATCATTACTTCCATCTCACTGTTAAACCAAATGTTTGCTGACTTGACCAGTTTTTAAGTTAATTTCAGTGCCTACTTAATGCTTATCTCCCTGAAACATCAGAAGTCTCAGAGTAAGTGTTGGCTTTCCTAGCATTACTGCATTTTCAGTGTTTGACACAGTAGCATAGTAGCTGCTGAATACTTCGCTGACAAATAAAAAAGTAAATGGCCACTAGTGGCATTTTCCCCAACCAAACAAAATGCCCCAGGCTTCACTTGTTGAGCATGTGTTTACTGAACTCCTTCTATAGACCTGGTACTGTATCCGGTTCAAACACAGACAAGACAAAGAAAGTCCCAGGTAGAGATGGCAAGAAAAACCAAGGTCCTTAGAAATCAATTTCTGGTGTGTCTGAGGAGTGGCACCCTGGCCACTGATCCAGGGGAGGAGGAAGTCTTCTGAACTGTGGAACAACAGCAAGTTGGCAAAAGCAGCTACTGCCACTGTGTCTGAGCAGGGCAGGAAGCATGTGGAGCCTGTAAGGCTATTTCGTCAGGGAGGAAGTGGCATGCGGAGTGAGGACCTGCCTATTGGTCAGCACAAAGCGTGAGAAAAATGGTTGGATTCTAGGGAATTTTCAAAATACAGTCCAGAGGAAACATTGATGCACCGAATTTGAGTGATATTAACAGAAAAAAAAGGCAATCCTGCATGATTCCAAGGTTCTTGACCTAAGCCACTTAATGAATGAAGCTGTCACTTACTGAGATGGGGCTGCCTAAGGGGAGAAACACTGTCCCAGGACAGGATCTCGATTTGGTTCGGCCTTGTTATATTAGAAATGTCTATTAGCCCCCATGTGGAAATGCCATTAAGGCAGTCAGCTACTGAGTGTAAAGTTCAGCACAGGGGTCGCTCACAGTAATGAGTGAATTCCCAGCTGTAGAATATTACTGCTGGATTCAGATTTAGGGTGGCCTACTTAGTGCAGTCTGCAACTACCCCTGTCTGTGAGCATGTTGCTAATCCTCTTTCTAAGTTAAATGTGCAGTCAAGTCCAGGGACAACTTAGATCCGAATAATTTTATTGACATCTTGTACAATGATGTCCATTAATTAATTAGTTAAAATATATTAATTAAATTTACTAATTAAAATGGAACAAAACTGATTTTACATTTCTACAATAGCTATTCCACGATGTGGGAAGGAGACTTTTTTTCAACATGTGTATTAGATATTCTTTTAGCCAATAGACATTTATACAAATTTTATTACTTCTTAGCCACTGACTAAACCCAGATTATGCAATAAAAAATAACATACAGTCTCCAGACTTAGAGAATTTCAAATCCTTGAAGATATAGGATTGTAGTTCACAGTCCTTGATGAGACCACCATAATGAGTTTTTCTAAGGTTCCAGAAGGGAAATTGATTCACACTGTCAAATTATATTCACCCATGGATCATAAATGGTCCCTTCTTATATAAATACAACTTATAAAGCGGTACGTACATGACTTTGGCAAAACAGATCTCAGTTTCAAACTCTGATTTTCTATTTAGATCAAACTTCATGCTTATGTTGAGCTGACCTAGCCTGACTCTCTGCTAAGATTGATAACCTTAAGAGAAAGTGTTTTGTTCCAAATTGTTTGTAGGTATTTTGAAAAATAAAGGGTTTATTTTATTTTTTTCTGCTTGTATCTGTTTATTGGTATGTACACTCGTGAATGCAAGTGTCCAAGGAGTTCAGATGAGAGCCTTCGATCTCTGGGAGCTGGAGTTACAGGCAGTTGTGAGAGGCCAGAGATAGGTGCTGGGAACCAAACGCAGGTCTTCTGCTGTAACAACACATCTACAATGCAGAGCCCTCTCTCTGCCTTCTTTTTATAAGCATTTTAATGAGTATTTACTAAATTGCTGTGTGGGAATATTTGAAATATTAAGTATTGCTCTTCCCACTCTCCCTGGGTGGCCTTGGAGAGGGCATACAACCCTGGTGAGCATCTTCACCCAGCACCTGTGAAACAGGAAGAACGATCAGGCAGTAAACTGTAGGACTGCTGGTGCCTGTGGGTGTTCCAGGTGCTGTGGTAGCTTGGCTGAGGTCGGGGGTCTTTACTGCATTCATTCAGCCCTCCTACAGGCTGTACTGGCTCATTGGTCTGACAAAAGAATGAATCTTGAGTGATTCTTTTAAAAATTGGCAACAGTTTACTTTTACTTTCTGGTAAGCATTATTTATTTATTGTGCTGTGTGTGTGACTTAGTGTCCCAGATCTCTTTTAAGTTGTCTCCCCTCTAAGGAATTTACTGGAAATAATTGAAACATCATTAGACAGAACAATGCAAAAAATCTCCGTTTTTCTCAATTTCAATTCTTACAAACCAGTTTACACTTACAGAAAAATAGTTTAAAAATTTAAATAGTGTATGCCTAAATTATTTTCAGAATCTAGTTGGTGCACTCAAAAATCAGAATGGAGCATTGGCTTGATTAAGCAAGTTGAGTGCCTGGGGTTGTGTCTTGTGTCCCACATGTCTGGCTGCTGTGTATGTGTCCCTATTACATGTTTATACTCATCTTAATTTGACAAAGAAAGAAAGGATCAGAGTGGCCATGTCCTAGGGTTTAATTCGCGAGTGTTAAATAAAATAATGAGAAACTAGGGGCCTCGATTGAGTCATTATCATTATCCTTCTACATCACGATCAGCATATATCATGTAATAAATTGGTATCCAAGTAGCTTCCAACGCTTTGTGCCATTGCTATAGTCACTGAGAGAACACACAAAAGAGGTAGACTTCAATACTGCATTGAAGGAACTGGAGCCCACGGTCCCCAACTTTCCTGAAGGGTTCAACCTTGGCACTTGAGACACTGGATCATACTGCCACTGAGGAACATCAGATGTGTGGAGTTTTCTAAGCTGTGGCAATCAGGATGTTGCTGATGGTACCACAAGGTCTACGTCTACTGGGTACAAGTCTCCCCTACTAAGAAACATAACTAAAGCCTGGAATCAAGAACACCTGAAGACATTTTGCTCTTGAATTAATTGCCCAGGGCCTAACCATGGAGGATAGTTAGCAAATGCCTGCTGAGTAGGTGCTTTTTGTGGATATGAGTTAAATTTCCCCGTTCTTCTCAGCTATACTACTTATGCCTCTAGAATTCTGAAATTCATCAGAATATCAGAAAAAATTTAGTACCAGCTAAAGGCCACTTCCCTCAGAGTGCCTTTTTTTCTGCCCTTTAAAAAAATGAGTTGGTGTCTTTTTTCCTTCGGTTCCTCTGCTTTCCATGTCTTCAACCTGCTCTCCCAGGAATAAATTTTGGTGTGCCCTTAGCTTATTATTTCTCTAGAATTCTGTGTTCCTTGGTAAATCAAGCGTTCTTCCTCAGTATGAAGAGCATCTGATAGGGTTTCAGTCAGGTCCTGTGCACCCACACTTTGTTGTGACCTGTGTCCAGCAGGCCTCACAGTCCCACTTCATAGCCTTTGTAGACTTTATCATCTCGAACCACTTCACTCTCCCACATCCACGTTGAAGTATGGTATGAATCTCATACCTCAATCACTTAGCTAACCCCAGGATATAGGGCAGGGCTATTACCTGCATATGGGATTAATCAGCTGCCTTCACTTTCAAGTATAGCAACCATACTTTGGGTACTCACAGGCCCCATGCTCTGAAGGATAGTGACTGCCATAGCCTGAGATTCTCTTACTTCAGGACCAACCAGCCTGCTAGGGGGCAGAACAAAGTCTGATGACCTAGTTCTCATCGGTAGCCAACAGTGGATGGGACCTGATGGGTGAAAACCACAGCTTCTCAACCCTTGGGAAGGACATACATCTCATGATCTCCGGGAGTCCTCAGTGTGACTGAGACCTGCTAATGAAGGTACCTGTGTGACCTCCTCTCATTCTTGTCACTTCCTTGCCCCCATGTTCATGTGACAGGGCTGGCCTAACAAGGTATCACAAGCTGAGAGAGCCAGCAAAGAGCAAAGGATTCTTCCATAATCGAAGGGTTAAGTCCTTCTGAAATCACTCTTCTTGGCATGGCGACGGCATCTTGTCCAATTTCTGCACACACTTCTCTCTGGACACAAGTCTGAGTCCTAATAAATGTCCTCCTCTTTGAATGACTCCAAGCCTACTGGAATGGCCTAATGACCCTTAAACACTCATGAAAAGACTCTGTCTCTGGATGCAGTGGTATTATGAGGCACTAGGATGTGCATTAGGAGGGCACAATTCAATATTTGATATCCTCAGCTCTTTGTCCATGTGCTTTCAAGGGCACAGACATAAGGTGGCCTTGCTTTGGTGGTTTCCTTTCTTCACTTTGTGCAAGTGCAGTGTCCTGTCAGCACATCTTCCAAGGCACGTTAGCCCTATCATACAGATGAACAAGCAGATCCTGAGAGATAATTCTTCTCTGGTAGTGGGTTGGAGCCAAGGCTCTTAAGCATGCTAAGAAAGAATTCTACTCCAGGTGTCAATTGTTAAAGAGAAGATCTAGAACTGATGCTCTAACTGGGGGCTGAAGGCAGGATCTTCTTTTTCTGACTTCCTGGTTCTGCCTTGTGTTTCCTGGAATCACAAGAATGTCTTCACTACTCAAATTGCATAGGTATCAGCTTCACCAGTTGCTTCAGATACCTGGGTTACTAAGAAGGGACACATGGGAAGGCTTGCCACACTGTGTTCCTGCACTACAGAGCCACCCAAACGCTGGCTAGAAGCAGACAATAAGAGCTCTTTCTGCCTGACCCAAGGGACATAAAGATGAATAAATTACTGTCCTCAATGAGCCCCTTGTAGGAAAGGCCATGCCGACATCAGTGCAAAGAACAACTGTGTTTGCAGTGTAGAAAGACAGTTCTCCTTTGTGGGGGTTTGGAGCTGCTAATTGACAGCTAATGTTTTCCTTTCAGGCAAGGCTGCACGCAGTATTAGGATTTCCCAGACCATTAATGTGTTTGGATTTTATTCCCATTCTCCTTGATAGACTTCATGTCTACTCTTCCTGATATTTCATGATAGCATCAATTAAGTAACAAATGATCATCATCATCATAATAATGTTAATATCCATAAAAATGCTTTTGAGATTTTAGGATCTGTGGCTTACAGGCAACTTATTATTTTATCTAAAAAACCAGAATATTGATAATTAAGTTGGAGAAACTGCCCGAGGGTTTCTCAGAGGACTAAGTGTGTCACACGACTATGGGGGTCATGAAGTTTTGTCCATGAAGGAAAAAACTGCTAAACCTTTGGAAGTAGCTTGAGAAAGCAGGAAAGTGATTTTACACGATATAGTTCATAGTCTGCCGGTCAGGTGTGCCTTATACCAGGAGTGGCTTTTACAGAGCAGGCATGGATGCTATTGAGGACAAACAGGGTCAGAGAGGAAAGGTGGAGAATGCACAGAAAAGCATACTCTTCCTGAGATCAGTTAAAAAGGAGAGTGGCTATCCTGTCACAGTGCTGTCAAGTGGCAGTGCAATAAGAGCTACAAATTAGTTATTTGCAAAAGTTAAGAAGCCCTAATAGCTATACCTAAAATGAATAAACAGGTGGGTAATAATTTAACAATTTGTTTCATTTTCTTAACACACTCAAAATATGACCTTCTGTATGTAATCAATATACCAATGGGATATTCAACACATTTACTACTTACTGGGTATTAAAACATACTATTTTATACCTAATAGCACAGATAGATTCAACCTAGTCACATTCAAGGAGTGTGGAGTCAATGTGGTTAGTGCAGAATAGACTGAAGGCCTATCACTAACGTTCTGTCTGCAATGGCTTTTCTCATATGTGAGAGAAGCTCATCGTTCTTCATCTCTAATTCCCTGTGCTTGATGTGAAAGATGAACTAAGGGATAGATCTGCTCACAGGGAGCTGAGTATAGGCATCCTGTCATTGAGCATGGTGGTGTCAAAGTGGGGTCCTTCCTCATTATTGCTATGATGGATAATCCAAAAGGAGAGGTGAGACTAAAACTTGTGGTGTGGACCATCAACCAGTGAACTGCTTAGAACTGAAAAGCATACATATAATGGCTTCCTTCTGTCCCCATCTGCCAGGACCAGAATTGGCAGATTGGTCCTCAGAGCACTAACTTGAACTGACACACACACAGCAAATGTTTAGGGAATTCTGGAACACAATCTGCATTCTGGGTTGTTACTCTTCCCATAGTGGGAGATGTGTGATGGGAACACAAAGTCCCTTTATTCATCAGACTTACAGTCTATAAGAAAACAAATTTTATGTAGGCAATTATGTTCAGGGACAGCATGGATCTGGATGTAGATATGAATTTCATACAGATTAATATAAGAAGACAAAGACACAGGAAGAGAGGAGGTAAGAGTAGAGAATGACTTTAAGTTGTGTGGCCAGGGAGTATCTCGTAGAAGGTGACCTTTAGATGGACATGAAAATAAAGATGAGTGGAGGTACAGGTGAGAGTGGTCAGGGAGGGTGGGGTGCCTGAGGGTGGCCCGAGGGAGGAGTGAACAGGAGGGTGGTAGGAGTCACAGGACACCATACAGTGCTGGACTGAAGTAGAGGGTGGGAGCTGATGCTTGATTTAGTGCCACTACGTGGGGCAGCAGCACCATGCAGAACTCCTTTGGAAAGCCTAACCTGGCTTCTCTGAGGAGACACGGAAGCATGAAACTAGTTCTTCAGGCTTTTGAGCATCCAGGGGAGAGGCAGTTGTGGGGATAAGGGTAGCGATGCAGGAAAGATCTGGGAGACCTTGGATCACACAGGAAAGGCACCAGGCACGAAGGAAAGGGCACAGACTTCCAAGCGAGAGAGCCAGATTAAGTTTTTCACTCCTTCTTTGCCAGCTGAGAAGCCAGGTGACTCAGCCTGTGTCCGAGGCATTGGTTCTTGGCTTCAGCTAAAGCCGGTAACAATGACTGCCTTTTATTAAGGTCTGAGTTGGCTGTCACTATTTTGACTTGGATGCCTGCAAAACAAAGCATCAGACATTGGAAACAGTAGTTCTGTATGATTCTTTTCTGATTGTGTGGGTTGAACACAGAATGTGTGCTGATGAGAAGTGTCTAGAACAGAGAGGTGACCTGAAGGTGGGGCTATAGGCCACCGTCTGGCAGAGAGCTGATACTGCTGTCAAATATTCTCCATCCTCTTGCATATTGTTTCTCTGCAATTACTTAGCCTTAGGCCCTTTCTCAGCAGGACACACTACACCCAGAGAGCCGCTCCACACGTAGAAAGCATGAGCTTGTGAGCCCCGAGACTCAGCTGTGAAGTTACAGTGCTACTTCTTACCATATTTCTGTTGTAAACCACAGAGGAAGGTGAGGATAGCCATAGGAATCACAGGAAATACAAGCTCAAGCTGTGAGCTAGATATGGGTCATTGGACAATTCGCAGCTGTGCAGTTCCTACAATCCACCAAGCCACTCTGTGCATTTGACTCTTCATACCAAGTGGGCATCACAGTTATACCATCACATAGGGAGCTGATGGTGTTGTTCTGACACAACATTTTGAAGTTTAGGGTGGCCTCAAACTTATAATCAAAGTCATCCTGCTAAGTGCTAGAAGGGTAGGCATATTTTACCATTCCCAGTGCACATAGCAGTGTTTGAGGACATGGAAACCTTTACTTATATGAGGGTCCTCTGTATATTTTTAGCTACTTACAGTTAAGAATAGTCTGAAAAGACAGTGAAATATAGTAAGATATTTAGGGAGAAACACACAGAGGGAGGGAGGGAAAGAGAAAAAGAAAGAGAGAGGCAGAGAGAAAGAATGAGAGAGGGATTTTGGGGTTAGATCATTCAAGTTGCAATTTTATTTTAATTT
Organism: Ellobius talpinus; assembly: GCA_001685095.1. Lineage (NCBI taxonomy): Eukaryota > Metazoa > Chordata > Mammalia > Rodentia > Cricetidae > Ellobius > Ellobius talpinus. The sequence goes on from LOJH01014457.1 coordinate 19,304, forward strand.
ATAATTGCTTGACTTTAATATTAATTGGTGGATTCTGTGGTAGTTTGATTGAAAATTGTCCCCTACAGACTCACATATTTGAATACCTGGTCCCCAGGTGGTGGCACCGTTTGGGAAGATGGAGACTTGGTAGAAGTGTGTCATGGGATGGTCTTTGAAGTTTATAGTCTTGCCATCCTTCCTGTTCTTCCTCTCTGCTTCACGTGTATATGGGCAAAAATGTGATCAGCCACTTTCCTGTTACCATGTCATGACCTTACTTGACATGATAGAATATAATTCTTGGAGTCATAAACCCCCAACCAAACTCTCTGTTCTCTAAGTAGCTTTTGGTATAGTGTTTTATTACAGTAATAGAAAATAACTAATAGAACCTTTCACCATCCTGAATTAACATTTGAAAACCAGACACGGATGTTCTGGAAAGAATACCGCATTCATAAGAGACACAGGGTTGGGTGTTCTCTGTGGTCTCATGGTGCTTCAGCAGTCTTGGAATGCACATCTCACAGATAAGAACAGATGACTGTATCGTAGTGTATCGTAGAGTGAACATAGAGGGCTGTTGGCATGGAGTCAGTACACTCTTGAAGGCTGGCTTTTGTGGAGGGGTGGGTGGTGATCTTCACAAAGCACAAGGTAAGTGAAACATCTTGAGCCATCAGAGAAATGCAAATTAGGACTATTTTGAGGTTCCACTCACCCCAGTCAGAATAGCAACCGTCAAGGAAACAAATGACAATAAATGCTGGCAGAGTGTGGGGAGGAGGAAACCCTCATGGACTATTAGTGTGTGTGGGGGTCTAAGCTAGGGTAGTCACTATGGAAATCAGTTGGGATGTATCTTAGAACACTAAAATTGGAAGTGCCTCATGACCTAGTTGTACTGTCCCCAAGTGCATCTCACCAGAGAACGCATCTGCACATTTACGGTCCTCACAGCTCTAGTCATGATAGCTGGGAAATGGAATCAACCCTGATGTCCATCAAAAGGTGAATGGATAATAAACATGTAGAACATACGCACAGTGGGATTTAATTCAGCTGTAAAGGAAAATGAAAGAATGAGACTGAGTAAAATAGATGGAGATGAAAAATATTTTGAGCACAGTAACCCACAATTAGAAAGACAACCATTAGATAGACAATCGTTAACTATCCTTTGCTGTCTGTGGAGCCTAGCCTGTAACATTAAGTATGTGAGTCCAGGTTGGAGAAAATATAGGTAAAGGTTGGGAAACTAAAAAGGAGCCCAGGAAGCTGGAAAAATAATGGGACTCTAAGTGTGTGGGGTGTGTGTGTGTGTGTGTGTGTGTGTGTGTGTGTGTGTGTGTG
>LOJH01014458.1:5477-24125 GCA_001685095.1 Ellobius talpinus
TACTACTACTACCTACTACTACCTACTACTACCTACTACTACTACTACTACCTACTACTACTACAACTACTACTACTACTACTATTACTACTACCTACTACTACCTACTACTACTACCTACTACTACTACTACTACTGCCACTACTACTACTACAACTACTACTACTACAACTACTACCTACTACTTACTACTACTACTACTACTACTGCCACTACTACTACTACTACAACTACTTCTACTACCTACTACTACTACTACCTACTACTACTACTACCTACTACTACTACTACCTACTACAACTACTATTACTACTACTACTACTACTACTACTTCCTCTTCTTTTTCTTTTCGATTAAGTTTTTAATTGTATTTTACATACCAACAACAGTTTCCCTTCCCTCCTCTTTTCCCATTCCTTCACCCCACCTCCACATACCCCACCACCACCACCACATCCTCTCTTTCTCCATTCTGAAAGGGGTAGGCCTCCCACGGGAGTCAACAAAACATGGCATAATTAAGTTGAGGCAGGGCCAAGCTCCTCCCCCTGCATCAAGGGTGAGCAAGGCATCCCACTACATGGAATAGGTTCCAAAAAGCCAGTTCATGCACAAGGGACAAGATCTTATCCCACTGCTAGGGAAACCACAAACAGATCAGGCTATACAACTGTCACCCACATGCAAAGGTCTAAGTCAGTCCCATGCTGGCTCTCTAGTTGATGGCCCAGTGTCTGTGAGCTACCACTAGCTCAGGTCAGCTGTCTCTGAGGGTTTCCCCATCATAATCTTGACTCCCCTTGCTCATATAATCCCTCCTCCCTCTCTTCAACCGGGCTCTTAGAGCTTGTTCCAGTGCTCGGCTATGAATCTCTACATCTGCTTCCATCACTTATTGGATGAAGACTCTCTGATGACAACTAGGATAGTCACCAATCTGATTACAGGGGAAGGCCAGTTCAAGATACCCTCTCCATTATTGCTAGAAGTTTTAGCTGGAGTCATCCTTGTGGATTCCTGGTGCCAGGTTTCTCCCTAATCCTGAAATTGCCCCCTCTACCAAGAAATCTCTTTCATTACTCTCCCCGTACATGCCACCCCCAACTCAAGCAACTTAATCCCTCATGTCTCCATCCCCCCCACTCACTTCCCTCCATCCTCCTCAACCCTTATTTACCCAGGATATCTTCCCAGGGATATGCATGCATTTCTCTTAGAGTTCTTGCTACTTAGCTTCTCTGAAGCTGTGGATTAGAGCTGGTTTTATTCTTTACTTTGCATCTAATATCCACTTATGAGTGAGTATATTCCATGTTTGTCTTTCTTCTAGTCTGAGTTACCTCACTCAGAGTGATTTTTTCTAGTTTTGTCCATTTGCCTGCAAATTTCATAATGTCATTTTGTGTTATTGTTGGTTTTTTGGTTTTGTTTTGTTTTTTTAACCACTGATTAGTACTCCATTGTGTAAATGTACCACATTTTTTTTATCTATTCTTTGGTTGAGGGATATCTAGGTAGTATCCAGTTTTTGACTATTAGAAATAACACTGCTATGAACATAGTTGAGTACATGTCTTTATGGTATGATCGAGGATCCTTTGGGTATGGGCCCAACATTGGTATAGCTAGGTCTCAAGGTAGATTGATTCCCAAATTTCTGAGAAGTTGGCGTACTTATTAAAATAAATATGGCATGTATTGTGTTCACATTCATGAGTTCCAGCACTAGGTTGTTTGCAGTGCAAGTATTTTCTGTCTGCATATGATGTCATCATCTAATGAACACAGATTTACATTTTCTTGCCCGATTTTTATTTTTCTTGTCTAGCATACTGCTGAGGACTTTTGGATCAATGCTTAATGAAAATGGTAAGATTAATAATTTAGTTATTGTCTAATCTTAAAAGATCAGGCTGCCTTCCTTTGTTTAAAAAATACGCTAACTTGTATCTACTTTGCATGATAGGCACCTTTATCACAGTTTTAAAATTAAGATTGGGAAACTGATAACATATAAATCATATATGCAGATTAAAAGACCAGACCTGGTAATTTAGTCATAGCCATTTCGTCCTAATGACTCTTCTGCACCAGCCCAGCAGAAGCTGAACCATATCCATCAGCTACAATTCAGGCTTCCACACAGGCTCCGTGATCTTGTACCAGCTGCATACCCTTCCTCTACTGTGAGTCTACACTGGCCACACAGCTAGACCCCATCCTCTTTACCTTTCTTATATCAAGGCTTTGTCTTTGTGGCAAGTGTGAGATGGAACGCAAAACTTGGAGAAGGGAAGGTAAAGGAATAGTAAGATAGAGAGGACCCAGGAAGACCAGAGCTTGGGAAAGATCTATTTTCTTCACCAACATTTTTAGCTCCTCAGCTGCTTTCCTTGTAGCTCACAGAAGAAGGCTGCATCTAGTCATATAGCCACATTCATAAATATGTCATAAATATATGTCATAAATATATGTCATAAATATATGTCATAAATATGCCAATCTCTCAGTCCTTGTCTCCTTTCCTACGGCAGTAGTACTTGTTTTCATTACTGAGAAACAATGAAAATACACCCAAGAATACACTTGTAAACCGAACAGAATCATGCAAATGGCAGAGTGTAGCACTTGATTGATGTTCTAGTTTACTCTGACACCCATAACCCAACAGAAGTTTGCTGTTTTCTAGGGTCAGAAGTTTCAGTTCTCCAACAATATTGTTGCAAATGAGATGTTTATATTCTTTTTACTGCTTGTCTTCCTACTCGGGTATGATAACTCAGACCTGTAATAGTTATATTTGTGAAACTGACATGGGAGGATTGTCATGAGCTCCAGGCCAGCCTGGGTTCTCTTGTAAGATGATAAAACAACAAAAAAGCCTAAGTATTCCATGGCATATAAGGGAGTAGAGTTGCAATATTGTTGTCCTAAGTGACGTAAACCAGACACAGAGGAACAAGAGGTGCACAGTCCCGCAAGCTAAGCTGATCTCACCTACGATGGGAGCGGAAAGGAAGCTGTTGCGAGAGCTGGAGAAAAGGCGAGACGTTGAGCAGTGTGTACTAACAGATAAAAGTCAGAAGTTCTGCTATGTTATTACACAAACGATGACCACAAACACCAGTAACGAGCTGTATATGAAAAACAAAACCTGGAGGATTGTGACTGTCTTTGCCATGAGGAAATGGTTACTATTTGAGGAGTTAGATATGCTTAAACTGATTTTTTTTGTTGTTGTTGTTTATTCATTGGTTTGGTTTGTTTTTCTGAGATGGGGGTCTCACTGTGTAGATCAAGTTGGCCAGACTTCCCTGTGTAAACCAGTCTGGCCTTGAACTTATAGCTCTTCCCTTGCTCCTTCCTTTCAATGGCTAGAGTAGAAGGTATGCATCACCACACTCAACCAACTTGTCTTGCAAGTTGCACATGGCAGATGTGAAACAAAATACCACACGGCGTCTCTTTAATACTTACTCTCTTGTGTTTTGATACATCCATCAAAAACATAGAACTTACTAAATAGAACAAAAATCTAAGGGCTCTAGCAACCGGCAAGACACTCTTCTTTGCATTTTTACCGCTGTAGTTCAACCTGCATTGAAAGCAGTTTCTGGGGAAAAAAATTAGAAATAGATATTAACATCTGGAGAAGACAGCTGCTCTGTGGAAGTGAGAGCAGCCTGGGAGCTGGAGCTGAATCTCAGTTACTCACAGCAAAGGCCTGCACCAACTTAGCTTCAGAAAACAGCTGCTTTATCAGCATCCATTTTTGCAAAGCAGAGCTCTGGTGGGGGCAGAGCTGCGGGGTCCCGGAAGGAATAGTTCCCAAAGTCACCTATCAATCCAGATGGTGAAGAGTTTTAGTTTAAAAGAGCACCATCCAGAAACACCTAGAGGGGTGGCTATGTTTGTCCTTTCCTGGGTCCAGGTGAAGGCTGTCTCTCGACTTGGAGGTTGCCTGGCATTTGTTACTGTGTTTCAGATGACTTTGCTAAAGTGGGGGGATAAACCACAGAAAATTTATATAGCATTATACTTTCTAATCGCCACCGGCTATGCAATGTTTTTGACTTTCATTTCCTCCGAGGACCTTTTTAGATTATTGCAACTTAATTTGTTTTTTTTTTTTAAAATTTGTTGCAGCCAGATGTGGTGCTGTGTGCCTGTAACTCAAGCGCTAGGAAACTGAGGTAGGGGGTTTATAAGGTCAAGATCAGTGTCAGCTGCATAGCAAAATGCCTATCTGAAAAGAGAAAGAAAAGAAAAATGAAAGAAGGAAGGAGGGGAGGGTGAGAAAATGTTCACGTACTCTCTTAAATTTCAAGCCTACCTGTGAATCCAAAGAAAACAGACATGTTTTATTTTTATTTTCTTGACATCTAGCACGATTTCTGCAATATTCTAGGGTCTTAACAAATATGGAATTGATTGAATAAATGACTAAGTTGTCAGACGAAGATTTAATTCCCATTTCTGTCATAAAACATGTTCTGACTAGAAGAGCCCACACCTCACCTACAAACGGGTAGCCCTTCTTTTATAGAAAGAGAAAGAAAATTATTTCAAGATTTCTTTTTCTTTATTTCTGTTGCTAGATCAAGTGATCATATGTGTTCTTTATAAACCAGCTATTAATGTAAGTAATAAAAGAATCGTATAAATGTTCCTTCTAGTTTTCCATTAGAAATCGCTTAAGTTGTGAAATTCACACATTTTTATGGTTTTATACACATGGTTGCATATTTAGAACCTGAACCCCATTGAGACCACCTACAGTTTTAGGAATACGCTATTTTATCTTTAAATACTGTTTATTTGTGCCTGTAAAACCACTAGCAAGTTATCAAGCAACATTCAAAACAGCTCCAGTAACCCTTTTGTTAATGGGACTCTTGAGGGAACAGAAACTAGAATACCTTTAAACAATTTGAAATTCACAAGAGAAAACCACTTGATGTTAAAGAAAACAATAAAACCCTTAATCAGGAATTTTTTCTTTCTTGGTGTGGTCCAGCAAGGGCAGTTTGGGAAATTCTGACATGTTGACAGCAAAGGCATCCAGAGGGACACACATACTGTTTATTTATCCTAGCAACCACGGGAACATTGCAGACAGCCAGAACTGGCCCTATAAAATGTGTTGCTAACGGGTACGGAATGACTGCTTAGTTTGGATGAAGTCAAGTTGTTTCTGTGCTGATAAAGAGCAACCATGGTTTCTATTTCATCTTTGCCAGGATTTTTAACTATAGTGAAATCCCAGCATCTAAGTTCCCCTTGATAAATCCACACGCAAGTTGAATCTGTGCCTCTAAAAGCACAGATTCCAAACCAAATGTCTGGCTTTCAGTCCTTCCATCTTAACCTTCTCAATCTTTTCCGTCTCTGCTTATGGTTACTCCAACCTTCCAGTGACTCAGGCCAGAACACGGAGTCATCTCTCTTCCCATGCCCCTTCTCATAGGTCAGCCAAACCTGTCATCTTCATTTTCCAAACACATCTGTGTGCTAGCCCTTTCAGCATTGTTTCTGTGCATATCCAAGCCAAAGTCACCATCATCTCTTGCTCGACAATTTGAACAACAGTCCGCATATTCTTCCTCTGCCCATCCCTGTGACCCTTGAGTCTGGACAACTAAAGGAGTCTTTATCAAATGCAATTTTTATCAAGTCATCCCCCCGGAAGCCACTTGAATGGCTTTTCATCTTGCCCAAAGTAAATGTGAATCATGGGGCTGGAGAGATGGTTCGGCTGTTAAACATGCTTGCTGCTCCTGCAGAGGGTCAGAATTGTGGCTCCCAGTACTCAAGTTAGGTGGCTCACAACTGCCTGAAAATTCCATCTGCAGAAAATCATATGCACATAGCAACCAGCTATGTTTCTTTTAAGACTAAGCTGTATGTAGAATGGATTAAATAAATTTGCTTTAGTCTTTAATGATTTGTAAAACTACATATGTGTGTGTACGAAAGCATTATTTTATATTTCTTCATGACTTATTACCAGTGAATGTTACCTTTGTATATCTGTGTTATGTGCCTCTATGCCCACTATTCTGTCAAAATGTCTCTGGTTAAAAGAGTTCATGCATGAGAATGCTGAAGAAGTCCTGCCCTACAGATATGGCTCCTGTCATCTCTCCGGCCTCATGTCTTGTCTCTTTTGCTCTCTTTGCTGGGCTCACAGTTTTCTTCTCTGCTGTTTATAGAGGCTGACATGCACCTTGCTAAACTGAGTGTCCCGGTCTCAAGTCACCCTTTCCATCCTCCATCCTCTTTCTCAACTGTCACTGCCAGTGAAAAAGCAGTTCTTCCCTCATTCCGCTAATATAGAACACAGAAAGCCCATCTTCTCTCACTGTGTATTTTTCAATCCTGCCTTTCGTCCCTCCGTTCCACATCTATGATAGGATGGTGTTAACATCTTGTGTATGCTTTAAATTGATTTGTTCTCCTATTCTTGTTGCTGATGACCTGGAAACATTAACTAGGCGCTTAACGTCTCCAGGGAAGTAAGTGTCTGAGGAGATTACCTGATGGCATTCTTTGGGTCTCATACACTCAGATGAGGCCTTACCCAGTCCTATTCTGGTTATTTATTATTGGGCTCAGAGACATAATATAGCTAGATAGCATTTCATGTGATTGAAGGTTATTTAACTTTGCAACATATTTATGATTAGATGTGAATTTGCTAATAGTGAGTTTTAATATCCTTTGATTATACTTTGTTCTCCATTGTTAGGAATAATAGTTTGAAACTAGCTCTTATAAGCCTGTGAAGTATTTGTGACAAGTGATGTGTTTGCATACATAAACAGATTCACTAGAAGTGTTTTAGCAATAAGGGTGGAATTCTCAAAATGGCTACAGTGGCCCCCTCAGCAGCTAATAATCCCTGTGTTATAGAGATTGGCCTCCGAAGGACAAATAGGGCTTATAAAGGTCCAGAGTGGCAGCCTAGAAACAGGCATGCTTGGAGTTGGGCATGAATGAGAAACAGATGGGTAGGATACTTTTAGTTTACTTGAGGGATTAGGTGTTTATCCATTTCCATAAAGATAAGAGAGCTATGTCCTGTGTCTGCAGCAGCAATAAAATTGTGGGTGGGAAGGAGTTCCTTGGCACAGTGTTAGGAGGGAAAGAAGGAGGGGGAATGAAAGATGATGATGATGACTCAGAGAAATGAATGCTCCAGGTGGAACACTGAGACCTTGTGAATAGTGATTTTCTATGATGAATATGACATAGCAGCATCCATTGCCAGGTCAAGGTCATGGATGAAAAATGCATTAAGAGATTCTGTGAGCTGTTTTCTGGAAAAGTGTGGGTCATGGGAAACAGACAAGATGTGGTACAGAGTAGTTCAGAACATGTGTGAGAACCACCAGTCAGAGGAAAATTCATGGTTTTCAGCTTTTATATAAACCATCTGTTAATCAAAGTGAATTGTTAGCAAAACAAAAATAATTATTTTTAAAATTAAAATCTTTGCTAAGAGTTCATTTGTGTGTCCTCCTAATGGTATTTAAGATTAAGCAGCACTTCTTGGAACTATGACATCAGTGGATGATGGTGTCTGCAGATGTAATCAAGCTACAGTGAGTTCATATTAAGGCAGAGTGAACTGTAGTCCCATACTGCTCATGGGTCTATGTGAGCTAGAGATAAAACAAGCCAATGACAGTCATATGGAGAGAGAGAGAGAGAGAGAGAGAGAGAGAGATTGTAATCAAGTTGTCTCACAAGTCCTAGAACTTGAAGAAATGAGGATGGGTTAATTAGAAACTTTAGAAGGAGCACAGCTAAGTCATTCAAGGGTTCTATTATTGTAACAAACTACCTATCATAATCAGTATATAAAGAAATCGAGATCTATTCTTAATGACATGGTAGAGAACATCAAGAAAATCATGATGGTAACATGTTTTAATCAAACCGTTTAGCTCTTGATTTGAAAATGGAAGGGGGTAAGAAGGAGATGGGCTCCCGTAGTCCCCTTCAAGGGCAAACTGCTGTGGCTAGAGTATCCCATTATGCTTTGCTGTGGAAAACTTCCATTTGCCTTAAAATTGTATGAAGCTGAAGCTAGATTCCTCTTTGGAAAGGGACAGTCTAGCTCCAAATTATCACTATGGCTGAACCAGCACTTTTATTTTCAGTGTTCATCCTCTGAAATCATTATAGAAGAGGAAGAGATTTCTGTCATTTGAAACTACCTAGCTTGGACTGCTCTGTCACAAAAGGCTTTGAAACCCCAACAGTCGTGATTTTATATAAAGGGAAAGGAAGAAATGTTCCAACAGGAGCCACGTAAACTTCCTGTTGTCTTCTTTCTCAAAGGCTAGGACTACAGCAGTGACTCTCAATCATCCTAACACTGCTGTCCTTTGATACCATTCCTCATGTGGTGGTGACCCCAACCATAAAATTATTTTGTTAGCACTTTGTAACTATAGTTTTGCAACTGTTGTGAATCGTAATTTAAATATCTGTGTTTTCTGATGGTCTTAGGCAATTCCTGTGAAAGATTCCTTCACCCCCGCCAATGGGATCACAGTCCATGGTTTGAGAACTGCTGGCCGAGGGCATCAGCATTCCTCTTCTTATCTCAAATGCAGAATCTCAGATTCCAACTAAAGTCTGGACAAAGGAATTTCCCTAAAGATGACTGAAGCCCAAGCTATGTGTCTGGAGAAGGAGAGTAGCAACCTCAGCAAAGTTATCTGCGTTTTCCTCATCTTCAGGATTTGGATACTTGTCTAAACAGTGCTTGAACTTAGTTATGCCACATACCACACTATAAACAACTGGGAAATGAAATGCTAAAATATTTGCTTCCCTCAGACGTGCAAATGTGGAGTTTGGAAAGGTTGGTGATGAGTTACACTGATCTTCATTTGAAAGAACAAGAAAGGAAGTTGGCTGGCATATAATGAGTTCTCAAGAGTCAAACCCTTCTCTCCCCCTTTTAAGAAACAAAATTATAAATAGCTATAATGGTAGGCAATATGTATTAGATAACTTTATTTTAATGACAGTAAAATTCTCTTCTCTCCCTTCTATCTCAACACATCTCTCACCTATTTTTCAGTCAAGCAACAGGGCAGCCCTAGACTTTACCCTGATAAGAAACAGGCTATAGCATGTGGAGAGGGTCATTCAATTTTAACATAGAACAGGAAGCATGTCATTCAAGGTCCTACTTTGTGACAGATATGGTTTTGAATTGAATGTCTTCGAAAAAAGTCTCTTTTCTCTCCCCTTCCTTGGAACATATTTAGACATTCAGAGAGAAGGAAAGTGGTGGCTTTTCCTAATGCCATTAGATCTATCTCAAATGCAAATGTGTGTTTCTATAGCTCCTTCAGAGGATGGAGAAGTTGAGTCTGGCCTTTGTATTAGTTACTGGTCTCATAGCTGTTGCCAAATGCCTGAGACAGAAAAGAAGGGTTTATGTGGCTCATAGTTTGAACACCCAAGACATCTTGGTGGGAGGAAGGCAGTGGTGGGAAACAGCTCCTGGCTACTGTGGCAGGGGCATGAGTTTGCCTGCTCACATCAGGGAAGATGAAGAGGAACAGAGTCACACTATACACTTAAAGGTTTGCTCCCTAGTTGTACGCTACTCCCAAACGCTATAGGACCTCCTCAAACAACAACTAGCTCGCAAGTGTTCACAAGGTGTACCAGCAGGAGACATTTGACAGCCAACCATAACACCTTCTTATGGGCCCAACTGTCAGAGGGACTTGCCCAGGTACAGTGCTTCCTCCAGATGCCTCCTTTTAGCTCTGAATAGCCTTTCCCCACCCAACTTCCTTGATGAGCCACCGTCATCTGCCAATCATTCTTGCCAACTGCCAACTTCCTCTTGACATCTTCCATGTTCCTTTGCACTTCTGCTATGACTGGTAGAATGCAGCCAGTTCTTCTTGGTCACACTGTGAGTCAGTAGATCTCTATGATGAAATGTGTCTTGATACATTTCAGTCACTTTCTGTATGTCAAATATATTAATAAATTCCAAAAATTCATCCTGTTGTATTCAATTATATCCTCTATGAAACTACTATGGCCTTAACTTCTTCAAGTGTCACATTTTATTCATTTTTTGTATCATGTGTCTGACATTAACCTAGTGAATATTTTTCCTCAAGATCCACTCCTTAAAAGTGGTGTTTAAAATCACTAGAATTTCCTGACTATATTTACCCAAGCCAATATGAGGTCAATTAATTGTATGTTCTCATTTAAATTTAAATTCAGGGTTGGGGAAATGGCTCAGTGGTTGAGGTGCTTGCTGAGCAAGCATGGGGACCTGAGTTCAAATCCTCAGCACCATGTAAAAAAAGCCAGGAGTGTTGGCATGTGCCTGACAGCCTAAGGTTTAGAGATTGGGTACAGGTGCAACCTGGAGGCTGCATGGACAACAGGTCCCTCCTAAACTGAAAGTTCCCAGTTCATTGAGACCTTCTGGAAAAAAAATGTAGTTAGTGATCAAAAGAAAAAGAAGCCCTTTATATCATCTCTTAGCCTCCTTGTGTATACACAAGGGTAGGTACACATGAGAACATAAAAGCACAACTGAACACACCACCCTCAAATAAACAAATGAGACAATATATTTTATTTAAATTTCTATCAGTGTAGTAGCATATATCTCATTTCTACAACTAAATGTAGTTAGAAAACACTGGACTGGGTAATGAAAATATAGAGCATTTTAAAACTGATGTTATTTTTTTAAAAAATTTTCTCAACAGACCCATCTCTTCTGGAATGCAGCAATTGCCAATGCAGGTTGTGGTCCATTAGTCTACTGCACACCATTGTTAGGGAGATGCAAAAGTTATTGCTGTTTGGGGCATTTTTGAAATAAGTACATACTTTGCTAAAGCACTGGAAAGAAACATCATGGGACATTTGCCTTCCCTGTTTAATAGCTTTATACCATGAGTCTGTTACTTGATGTCACTGGAACTTCACTGTCTCCTGGTAAAACGAATGATATAGACATGTGCCCACACAGTCATTGTAAACATTGAATATGATTTTGCTAATAAATATTTAAGATTCAATATGCAGCAAATAATTATTCTCACTACACCACTTGTGCTTTAAAACTCTAATATTGTCATGGAAAATAAAGAAACATCCGATGTTGGGGCCACTGACATGCTTCAGCAGGAAAAGACACCTATCACCCAAGCCTGGTGACTTAGTTAGATTCCCTAAAGCCCATGTAAATGTGGAAGAAGGGGACAGACTACACAAAGTTGTCTTCTGGCCTTTACATATACCACAGCATCTCTTGTTCCCCCAATCAGTTCTGCACACATCAAATACACTTGTATCCATGTTATAGATAGAGTAGAAAGTTTTGTTAAAGAACTACATTAAACCAGTCATCGGACAAACTTTCATCACATATTTTGCATATGCTATATGTGTATTTGAAACTACTTGTTTGTGTGTACATATGAGCCAGAGAACATGCACAAATGTACACATGGATAAAGAGAACAGAGGTGAACTTCACATGTCATTTCTGAGGATGTCATCCTCCTTGCTGTTTCTGTGACATGGCTTCTTCAATGACCAATGTTTGCAGACTAGACTAGGCTGGTTAACCATTAAGCCCTGGAGATCTGCCTGTCTCTTTCTCCTTAGTGCTGGAAATATAAACACATGCCACCATGCCTTGTTTGTTAATATAGGCTTTGGAAACCAAACACAGAACTTAATGATTATCTGGCAAACACTGTACTGATGGAGCTATCTTCCTGATCTTTTTATAACATTTTTTTTTTGCTTTGTACTTTTGATCACTGTAGAACCTATGACTAGGATTCAGTTGAAGTGCACACTGAATGCTGTGACCATAGTGCTTATCTGGGACTTGGGGAAACCATTCAACAACTGAATATTTATGAGTTCCTCTCCAGTTGTACTGATCTTTTCATTCTCCGGAGACTGTCCTGTCCTTTTCTTAGTGTTCTAGTTACTTCCACTGGGTTTGATCTTTATGGCACCAGAGGTTTGAATGGGAGGGGAGGTGGAGGGAAGAACGGAATGGAGGAGAGAAAAATGTATAGCTCAATAAAATCAACAAAAGACTAAGAAAAACGAGTACGCAGAAGTAAGTGATATGCATCAGTTTCACACTGTGGTGAAATAGAAGCCCTCCCAGAATCAGAGCTCATTGGGGTTGGATCCTTATCCAACAGTTATCTTCTTTGGCTACAGAAGCTCAACTGCCTCTCCTGTGGAATTAGCTATTTGCACCATGGCCCATCCTAAGACATCCCATTATCTAGTTTTTGGGTTTGTTTTGATTCAAGAAACTGAGTACACTTGCAATCGTCCCTTCGTTACCATGTCTTCCTTTCAGCACTCTAGAATTCTCTTTTTTCTGAGAACCTTTTAATATAAAACTAAGAGACACTGGTTCCAGACTTTCTTGGTAATTGACTATAAGGAAGTTTATTTTTTCACATTTTTCAAAAATTAAAACATAATTACATCATTTCCCTCAATTCCCCCATCTTATTCCAATTCTTCCTGTGTCTGCCCCCTCAAATTCCTGTGTCTCCTCCTTTAGTTGTTATTGCTAATGCACACACACACACACACCCATACACACACACATGCTCATACATATAGATATACAATCTTCTTTATCCGTTCACTGTTGCTTGCATGAACATGGTCTCAAGGCAGACTATCTGGTATTGGATAATCAATCAGCTCATCCAAGGAGGAAGATGACTTTTCTCACTCTCAGAATCTTTTAGTTGTCTGTAGTATGTTATTTAGGGATGGACTCTGTGAGATTTCCCCCTTTGTGTGTTATCATGTTTATTGTTATTTATGTTGTCATTGTTCTGGTTTTATTTAGGCTGAAGAATCATGGGCGAAGTTTCCCTTTTATTTCAGGTAGACACAGTCCCATGGAAGATTCCCTGGGCCTCTGACTTTAACAATCTCCCTAGCCCCTCTTCTGCAACATCCTTTGAGCATTAGGAGCAGGAATTGTACTGTAGATATATCCACTGATACTGGGCTCCTTCCAATCAGTTGATCTCTGCATTGTGACCAGTCCTGGTTTTCTGTACCTTTTTTTTCTGTTGTAAAGAGAATCTTTTTCCACTGCTACCTACACTTGTCTGTGGGTATAAATGTTTATAAATGAAATTAGGAATTATGCTGGTCTAGTAAAGTGGTAGTAGTAGATTTTCCTCTAAGATATATGACCTCACAAGTCCCGTGTCTTCAGCTAGATTTCCAGTACTCAGCATGATTTCCTTCCTATTATATGTTCCTAAGCTTCAGACAGATGCTGGTTACAATTAAGAATGAATGCCAGCATTGCATGTTTAAGGACATCTTGGAATCTTGATCATTGTGGTTTGTGAGGTTCACAACTGGGTAGTACTTGGGATTGTTTCCGTCCATTGGTAGCTCCCATAACATTGTCTGGAGCTACGAAAGTTAGTACACAGTCTAGAGGCTTTCCCATTAGATACATCCCTGAGCCTCCAAGTCCTGTGCCTGAATACATGGATTCTTCAGCAACAGGGATTTATTTTTAACTTCTGGGAGGCAACTAAGGCAATTTATTGTTTTGGGAGTCTCAGGTTCTACGTAGGAAGTGGTCAACAGACAATGTTATCCTCAAAGTCCACAAACTATCTAACAAAAATCTCCATCCAAGAGGCCTAACTTCATTTAGATATATATACATATGCTTTTACAAATATATATTGTAAAGAAATTAAGCCTAAATGGATTGATTAATGACATTAATGTGAACTCTGAAATACAAACAATATTAGGCAGGACCCTGATGAGATACGGGTGTAGTAAAAGAATTTCTGAATGGGTTTTCATTTACCTGGGAATTAAGGCTAGCAATTAACAAGTGGAACCTCATAAAAATAAAAGGCTTCCACACAGCTACAGAAACAGTCAACTGAGTGAAGAGGAGTCCCCCGTAGCAAGAGAAAAACTTTTCTAGCTCTACTTCTGACAGTGGATTAACATTCAGAATATATAAAGAACTCAAAAAGCAGTAAAGAGCTAAATGACCCATCAAAATTGGGCCATGGATTAGAACAGAGAGCTCTCATGGTAAGAAATAAAATATAGCTAGATGCTATAATCACATCTGTACTCTTGCGTTTCCTCTTCCACAGCCTGTCCTTGCATGTTTTCTACCAATTGAAGAAATCAACGGGAGGAGCATGTGAAGTTGGAATGGAAAGATATGGAGGAAGGATGTTTTTATACTGATTATGTCTTTCCTTCCAATCTTAAGGAGTAAGTGGACTCTGCTCTCTTCCTTGAGTATGCCTCAGTGATCTTTGCTGAATGAACACGGGATCATGAGTCTGATCATTGACCTGCTCACTGGGTCATTTAGACAATAGAACCATCTATCTCTGGATTTTCTGCTTGGAACTTGGAATTCAGATTCAAAGCTGGTCGTGATGGCATACACCTACAACCTCAGCATGTAGAAAGCTGAGGCAGGTGACAAGTTTGAAGCTGTTCTGGTCTCATAAGGATACTTCAGTGCTCACAAAGCATATGCAAAGCAGTACAATCATAACAAAACTGCACACACACACACACACACACACACCACCCCCACCCCCACCAATCACCACTGCCACTGCCACCACCATCACCACATCAAAAAAAGAAAGTAAAAAAGAAGGGAGAGAGGAAAGGAGGGAGGTGAGAGAAAAAAGAAAAAAAGAAAGAGAGAGAGAAAGAAAGAAAAGTAAAATAGCCAAGAGCTATTTTTTAAAAATTATCCTTGGTGATTAAGGAAATGCAAATCAAAAATAACTCTGAAAGTTCATCTTAACACAATTAGAATGGCTAAGATCAGCAAAATAGCTGAGAAGAAATGCTACAGAAGATGTAGAAAAGGGAGCCCTCATTCCTTGTTTCCGGGATTGAAAACTGGTGCTCCTTGTGCTTAAAGCCAGGTTTAAATTACTGTCTTATGATTGCTGATGATAAGACATCTACTCTGCAGCTGACACAGACTGTTCTCCTATACTTTCCCACTAGGTATTGCTGGCCCAAACATTCCAAGTCATAAATTCTCTAGGCCAGCCGTCCACTTCTGAGGCATGCTTAATTGCAGGATTCCATAGCTGTTTCAAAATCCAACTCAAAAGAATGTTTTCATGAAGTCAGAGGCTAATAAAGGCTATCTCGATTTCCAGTACATCAGTAAATGCTGAAATGTCCAGATAGCAGCCTGATTGTGCTCATACTTCTCTTAAAACTAATTTCATAAATGAGTACGGGAAATATGAGTTCTCTATGCTAATGAAACCGAATCTGTTCTGTGCTTTCCAAGCTTAAAACTGAATGTAGAGACTACTCATTGCCATTCTCAAACAAAAGTATAATGAGCAGAGGAAGTGTTAGGAATTTGAAAATATATGCTATTACTGTCAACTGCCCAGAAATATCAGGAATATTCAGAATTAAATATTTACAAAATATCCATTTTGAATGCATTTTCAAAATTTTATTTTTTTCAGTATCATGGCAGTGAGAATTTTACAGAGCCTGTATTGACTTTACATATTCAAATGAGGCGTTACCAATACTAAAGGAGACTAATACATTGCTAGAGTTTGGCATTTGACTTTGTGTCAAAAGAGTTAATTTAGCTCTATGAATTACAACAGACTTTATATTTGGTTCCTTTGAAAGCTTTACTAAATGGTTGACCTCTATGGCTACATCAGATTTTGAGAGCTTAGTTTACATCTACAGAAACCTTTAAAAATGATTCTGACTATTGCAGGCAAAATACTTTTATTGTAGGCGATTATTCAATCTGCATATTTGGTTTGATGCATAATAGGTCATGTGGAAAAGGCATTCACAATATGCTTGAGTTTCCATCATCTAGCTTTCTGTCTTTTATTTTTTTCCTTTTAGTAATGATATTGACAGATCGGATTTTTTGGGCTTTCTTTGCCAGATTATATAAACGAGGCTTTTTTGGGAGTTACTTGTAGTTTCCAAGCTGAATGGCAGAGCGCACATAGACACATCTGAAGGTAGAGGGCTGGATCTCCCAGTACTGGACAGGGTTGCTGAAGAGACTCACTCCGGAGTAAGAAGCCTTCTTAGTGTTGTAGCCAGGTGGGCAGAAGTCATTGGAGCCCACTGCGGAGATGTTGTTGTTGTGCAGATAGACAACCTGCGGCATGAAACAGTGGAGAATGGTTAGCCTCCATATGTGTGCTGAGGTTCTTCACATAAATAGTATTTTTAATTTGGACCTTTCAGTGGTATGCATGCGTCACGACTCCTTGAACCAAATTTTGATTCCTGCCTTCCCTTCAGAAGTGGCTTTTCATTCCTCAGCATGTCATACTCTGTAAGTTGGACCTCAATCCTTCTAGATGCTCAGGCTAAAAAACACTACAATTGCCCTTGCACTCAGATTCCTCACCCGCTTTCTACCTCATCATCCTGTTCAGCCCTCATCTTCAAAGCGATCCTGCTCATGTGTACTCCCACAGCCCAGTCTACACCTCCAGGGCCTCTTCCTCAACTATTGAAGCAGCTGGTTGCTCCTCCTCGGTTCTCTTTTCTTTTATCAAAAGTCCCTTTAAAGAAAATTACATCCTAGATGAACTCCAAAACAAAAGAACATCCACAACAACAAAAAGGTGAGAACAAAAATAAATTTAAAAGAATATCCATGTCACAAAAACAGAAGCAGGTGAGAGTTGTTCCTGGATGAAAAGAACAACAACAACAACAACAATAACAAAAATTCTCACCATGGCCTGCCCATCCTACAGTCTGACACCATTCTGCTTCATTTCCTCACAACATACAACCCTTCTCTCCACATCCCAATCTGTCATTCTTAATTCAGAGTTATGTCTATCTTATATTCATAGCGGTTATCACTATGCAGTGTAATTGGCTTTCTCTGTGTTTCTTTTCTAGAGCAGAAGCGTAATGAGGAATGTGTTCCCTTTGTTTGTGACTACATCTCCAGTGCCTGCTATAGAAAGGAGAGAGTCAAGAAGTACCCTGAATGAATAGGTGTTGCTTCACATATTGGTTATGCTTTTAGCATATAGTATCTTCGTGGGACATTAAACCTTTAGAGCAAAAAACAAAATATTAAAACACTTAATAATGATATATAGAAAGAGAAAATAATGTGTAATGAAATAAACAAAAAAGGAAAATGTACACATTAGAATTTAAATAAAAACACAAATTCCTAAGTATATATAAATATCGCATTTACAAAAGCAGGCTTGATAAGGTTTTCCTTTTGTTATTTTGTTTCTTGGTCTTTGGGTTGGTCTTTCTGGGTAGTTCAAGTTGTCCTCAAGCTTTCAATTCCCCTGACTCAACATCTCCAATTCTGGGATTACAAGAGAGTACCAACATAATACTCTGCTAATATTTAGTTTACAAACTCTATTCTAAAAATATTAAACTTCAACTCACCAAAATGTTTTATAAAGTACATTTTGTTGTCATGCTTAATAGAATGGCAATTTGTTCACAAATTTTCTTAGTGTTGCTAGACACAAGGTTTATTTAAAAACTAAACAGACATCAACCAGACATGATAGAGCACTCCTATAACCCTAACACTTGGGTGATGGGGCAAGAGGCTCATGAGTTTGAGTTCAGTCTAGGCTCTATAGTGAGATAATGCAAAATAAATTTGGAGTTAAGACTTTGGAAATAAGATCTTCAAGTGATGTTTTGCAATCTGTTACCAACAGGGAAATCCATGTCTGTGTAGTGTTTAAAACACCCTTACACCTGTAATTGTTTAAAGGGACAATGGCAGATAGCATTAGAAATCAGAAAGGAGTATTGTCAAAACCAATGCAATATTTTTGATAATTCTTTCAGGATTTTTACATTTTGAAAATGTTGTATTGTTATTACTGTCCTCTATTCTAGCAGAACTTGTCAAGAAAAGTGAGTAATACTTAGTAATAATTGATAGCTCATGTTGAAAGTGAGATAATATGTCAAGGAATATGGCAAGCAATAAACTGTGAACAAGAAGTGGATGCCACATCCTACCAGGTAGGTGTTTTCTAATACCACGGCCAGATTCAAAACTTAAAAGAAAATTATAGTCTAATAAGCACAAATTTTTAAATATTAAGTAAAATATTAAGAAGCTGTAATTCACAATATATAGAAAGAATGTATACTATTTCCAAGAATGATTTGTCTCAAGAATTTAAAACTGATTTAACATCTTGTAATGAATTAATTTATTACACTATATGGACAATGAAATACAAAACATCATCTCAAAAAGCACAGAGAATTATTCCAAGAAAGAAAGTGTTCAAAGGTGCAGCTAAGCTAGATACAGAGGGGCGTTTCGTCACTTGACAGAGAGCATTTGCAAATCAGCAGCAGCTAGTGTCTTCCTTAGTGGTAAATGTGAACAGCTTGCCCCTTTAAAGACAAGAATGTTACCTCCCTCTCTAAAACTGTGCTGTAGTGGTGTTATGACTGTATGGGTCTGTGCTCTAGTGCTGGGATGACTCTATAGGTCTGTGCTCTAGTGCTGGGATGACTCTATAGGTCTGTGCTCTAGTGCTGGGA
>LOJH01014459.1:0-22009 GCA_001685095.1 Ellobius talpinus
TCTTTCCCTACTTGATTGCCCACTCCTTCCAAAGAAATTCTAAAAACTTATTTTTGTACTGTCTGTTGCTGCCTGCCCCCAACTTTGAGGACCTCTTGGGGCTCTCCTGAGAACCTGGGTTGCCGCTTCTCTATCATCTTATGAGTTTTGTCTGTGCATTCTGGACTGCATTGTGCTTCATCCATCACTATTTCACTATTTGCTCTTTTCAGAAGTTTCACTAATACCTCATTTGTTACCCTTGCCTTCACTTCTTTGGTGAATCTTATTTGTTGGATTCTTGAGGGATGCTAGGTGAATACATATGTTCATTCTGCCATCCTCAATTGGGAACTGTTAAAGTGAGTTTTGAAATACCATCGAACTCCTTAAAAACCAGTTTGCCTTCATGTACAGCAGCATTGTACAGATCCTGAACAGTCACTGGATTGGAGAAACAGCTGAAAGGAAGATGTATTCTAACTGGAAACTGTTGAATGCCTTAGGATACAGGAGCTGATGTCTGACGCACAGAGAGAAGCAGGGCGGATTCCTCGAACAATTGAATGTGAACTTGTTCATGATCTTGTAGATAGTTGTGTCCCAGGAGATACAGTGACTATCACTGGAATTGTCAAAGTCTCAAATACTGAAGAAGGTATGTTGTAACTTTCTTCATGACTGTCTCTCAACAGTGATATTTTAGCTTTTTTTTTNGAAGTGCTCTAGTCCTCAGGAAGCTGAGGTAGAAAGATTGTCACAGTTTGAGGTTCCTCTTGAGGCCTTGTCTCTAAGAAGCCTCAAGTGAGTGAGTAAATAAAGTTAGTCATAAATCTTGTGGAACACTCAGTCAAGTTCTTATATGGAAAATGAAAACAGTACATTTAATGTTTTGAATTTACAGGTTCTCGGAATAAGAATGATAAGTGCATGTTCCTTTTGTACATTGAGGCAAATTCTGTTAGCAACAGCAAAGGACAGAAATCTCAGACTGCAGAGGACGGTTGTCAACATGGGACATTGATGGAGTTCTCACTTAAAGACCTGTATGCCATCCAAGAGATTCAGGCTGAAGAGAACCTGCTGAAGCTCATTGTTAAGTATGTTTTAGTGACCCAAGGCTTTGCCGCAGATGTGCATGGCAGTATGCTCTTGGTTACTTGTCAGAAAAACTAGTCAAAATGCACAACAAACTTGAGTCCGTAGAGCACATGTAGCCCACTATTTGTTATTTCATGGTAGGGGTGTTTATACTTAGGCCTTTTTAGGAAAAATGATGCCTAGCTTAAATGATGACTGTCTCACACAGAAGGTTGCCATGTAGTTATTAGTAATGTATTTGTCTTACTTGATATGATATGCTTTTGGCATTCTGACAATTTGGGGGTAATTTTGAAGAAATGAGGAAAATCAAGAAGAAGGAAGAAGACTCGGAGTGCATTCTGTGAAAAATTGATCAAGGTTTCATGCTCCAGAATTCAGTCTTTCCTTTCTGTTTTTCATATGTCAATTTGCAAACTGAGGAAAGTTTTGAGTTGCTTAAGTTCTTGTCCTTAAACGTGTAGAGTTTCCTACCACATAGCCACCCTGGCCTACTCTGGGAAAGCTAGTGCTGTGATAGGATCAGCATGTGTGAGCTACAGAGGAGTCATCTGGGCAGGCAGGTGCCCAGGAACAGCCATGTGGAGGCTCAGGCAGCTGTCACTCCTACCGGCTGTAAGTGAAGCAGCCTCTTAGTGGCCCATCTTTGGCACTGCTCACCAATTTGCCTTTTTTTCCGTCTTCGTGTTTGTGATTTCATCATCCAAACTGAAGTTTTTTAAAGAATTGTCTTTCACTTTATTAATCTAGCAGATTAGTGATGCAGGCACACTGTTTTTCAGGAAGTTTTTAATGAAACATACCACACCTGATTTATTTGCATGTTGTTAATGGTTGCTTTCCACTACTAGTTGAATGCTAGAGACTGAGTCAGTACAGTCTACAGGGCTGAAATTATTTCCACCCTGGACCTTTAGTTTATTAACCAATACTAGATAAGAAATGGAGGACTGTGAGAGGACAGAGAAGATAGTATTAGAATTGTCAATACACAGCAGTTATGTTTTAGTTTAGATGTTAAATGTCATTTATTTGGGAGAAGAGCTCAGAAGTAGCAGGAAGGCAGGGGTAGTGAGGATGGCAGCTGGGCTATGGTGCCCCAATAAGAGTACCTCCTGAGGACCTAGATTTGAGGAACAGCCCAGCACTTATGTTCTGCTCTTGTGTCTACTGACGATGTTTCTCTGGCCGTAGAAAAGTCACAGGCACAGGTGCTTGGTAGGAAGCTGGTGGCAGTTAGACTGGGACATGGTAAATATTAGTTTCAAGGGACACCAGGTTCTGTTTATTAAAACAGGAGGAAGATTCACACTTTATTCCTGGCTACTACCCTGTCCATTTTTATTTGTTCCTTACTTACAAAATGGACACATGCAAATACTCTGTGTGTGTGTGTGCGCGCGCACATTATGTTGACATCAGGTATGTTCCTTGTGTTTATTGCTAAGCATCTTATGTTTTGAGCCAGTCTCTCAGTGAATCCGGAGCTTAGAGGTTGTCTATTCTGGGCAGTGAGCACCAGGTATCCGTCTATCTCTACCTCCCCAGTGCTAGGATTACAGCTTCCCACTATACCTATGGGTTTTCTGTCCTGGAACTCACTCTGTAGACCATGCTGACCTTAAACTCAACAGATGTACTGCCTCTACCTCCAGAGTGCTGGATTAAAGGCCTGTGCCCCACCATCTCGCTTATACTTATTTATTTTTTTTACATGGTTCTGGAAGTCTGAAATTTTTATACTTTTGCAGCAGGAACTCTGTAGGTTGAATCACTCTCCAGCCCTTCTAGGTCTGTTTGCTTATATTCACATTTTAATCTGACCCTTCTGAATTGAACTAAAAAGAAATGAAATTCTATACTATCTTCAAATACTAATATTTGTACTGAGTTTAGTCATTAGTGTCCTCTTTTCAGTGACTTAACTACACAGATTAAAGATGTCTGTTCAAATAAAACAAGAAAGCTGGAATGTGGAAAACCTGATAACAGTTCATTTTAAGTGTTAATTCTGTAAGATCAGCTGTGTTAAGATGTTTTTCAAGTACTCCCTCAGAGAGGCATGGTTTTTAAAGCATCCTTCTCTTTATAGATTAAATAAAGTTTACTGTAAAAATAAAATTTGTGGGACTGAGGAGATGTAAAATTTACTCCCTTTTCGGATACTAAGTAAAAAAAATTAAGCAAATTGTAAAGTAGACCTTCTAATGGACCTATGAAATTTAAGTTAGAATTTATAAATTGTCTTCTGTTTTTCAGCTCACTTTGTCCTGTCATATTTGGCCATGAAGTAAGTATATTACTTCACCTTCATTCAAAAAGTACATCAAGTTGTCAATATTATTACTAAAAATTAATTAGATTCTCTTACCAGTTATTAATATTTTAATTTGAGTCATCATTTTCTATAAATTGGGTATGTTGGAGGCAAATAATAGCCCTCAGGAGCTGCCAACAGCTACTGGGAATGCACCCCTGTGACACACAGACAAAGTAATTAGACACCAGGTTAAAGTCGGCACCATAGGTGCTTCTTACTTGGGAATGGATTATTGACATACAAAGTTGTTCTTAGCAGTGTCTAAGATACCACTGATGTGTATACTTTCAATCTTCGTTTTTAATCATTGTGTTATAGAAGTTTATTTGTAGATGTTTTTACTTTTGAGACAGGCTTTTGCTGTGTTGCCCCACATAACCTTGAACTTAGAACCATCCTGTGTCGGTATCTCTAACTCTGGAATTGTTGACATGCCTGGCTTTGTTTCTTGACTTCATTGTAAAAAAATAAAGTTTAGGCATGTTTAAAAGTATCCTGGCTGGTAGTATAGCTCAGGGATAGAGCATCTGACTAATTAGGCACCAAGCCTTGCCCTCCATCAGCACTGTGAAGAGAAAATAATCTCCAGACAGACAAGTTGTACTGTAACCATGCAGGAATGCCTCTTGCTAATCATCTTGATGTTTTTCTTTTTTGTTCCCTCCTTCCACACGAGCTTGTTAAAGCAGGTTTGACATTAGCACTCTTTGGCGGTAGCCAGAAGTACACAGATGACAAAAACAGGATTCCTATTCGAGGAGACCCACACATCCTGATTGTTGGGGATCCAGGCTTGGGAAAGAGTCAGATGCTGCAGGTATCCATTATTTAGTATTTTGCCTTCTGCTTATATAATGCATGAATAATTGACAGGTGACATTTCTCAACAAATGGCATTTGGGGTTGTAGAGGATCTAGTTTGTCTAGGGGTATAGAGGAACTGGAGTTTGTATGAGTAATACGTATTGTGTATGTGGCTCTGTTTTCACATCAGGCTAGTCTCCTGCCACACAGACCACATAGGCATCCTGGTCTCTGGTGATATTAACTATGATGAAATGCTATTTTCCTTAGACCATTATTGCACCTAGCAATGAATAGAACAGAGAAGGAAGTAAAGCTGGGCCATGTGTTTGCTCCTTACAAGTATATATATAGGCATCTTGCTAGGGCTTCAGAATATTCTGGTAAAGGTAAGGGATCTATATCTGTGTACATTGCCACCGTTTCTCTGAATCCAAAGCAAAACAGCTTTTCTGACCTGTCAGTTGTTAGCCACCAAAGAAGATTCTGTCGGCCAGAGCCTGATGATGTGTTCCTCTTGGGTTCATGATGGCTCTAGAAGGTATTTTGTTGGAAGCTCGTAGTTTTCCCAGAGTAATGCCCAGCAGTGTCCTTCTTAAGGATGTCCACAAACCCCCTCCTTGCAGTCAGTCCTGTGCTGATGAATCTTTGTCTAGCAGTTGAGCGCTGGTTGTATATCACAGTTGTCTTTGAAACTCTTTGAGGATGGTATAGGCAGCCTGAAGTGCCCCAAGGTGATCCTCGTGTGCAAACAGGATTACGTTGATCTTGCCATTGCATCTTCATTCCACCACCCTCACACGTTTCATCTTTATTCCCTGTGGTTGAATAGTAAACCTGTCTTTTTCATTCCTTTAAAACATTACATCCTTATTTGGGTCTCTGGCCAGAAGAACATACTTTAATCTGTTCTGAACCCTTGCAACAGCCTGATAGTGAGGCAAGGGTTACCTAGTTAGAGTAAAAATGAAAGCAGAGACTGAAGAGATGGTTAGCTGATTAAAAGCACTTGGTACTCTTGTAGAGGACCTGGATTTGGTTCCCAGTACTCACATAGCAGATCACAGCTATCTGTGTTTCCAGTTCCAGTGGATATGACACCCTCTTCTGGCCTCTCCACTGCACACATGTGGTACACTTAATACATTCATGTAAAACACCAACACACACACACACACACACACACACACACACACCCCAAAACAAAAACAATTTTAAAAAGCTATAATATTAGAGGCCATGTTTTAGACCAGCACTACTGGGAAGCACTTTGCATTTAGACTCCTATTTTCTTCTGACCACTTAGTAAAATAAACCACCCCACTCTCAGATCATGGTGAGACTTCTCAAAAAAGACTAACAAAGAGGCCTGCGAGTGTAGCTCAGTTGATAGAATGCTTGTCACACAAAGGACAGCTGTGGTTGTGTACCCTTGTAAAACCATCACTCCAGGGTCACCCTCTGTACCACATAGTGGCTCGGAGGAGGACAGCCTCAGCTATGTGAGACCCTGTCTTGGGGAGAAACAAGTGGCTCAGCAGTTGAGAACATTTGCTGCTATTCCAGAAGACCCAAGTTTGGTTCCCTGTACCCTTGTCAGGTGACTCAGAATCACCTGTAATTCCATCTCCAGGAAACCAGTACCCTCTTCTGGCTTCTATGGGCACCAGTGCATTTGTGGTGCACACACAGAAATATCCATCAGGGATGGAGAGATGGCTCAGCCATTAAAGGGTAGACTCACAGCCAAAAATAAAAGAAATATCCATCAAAAAAAATTTCAGGGATAGAGCCCTTACTTAGCATGTGCAACACTATCAGGGTCTGAACCGTTGACTGTGGTCAGTGATTCTTTTTTAACTCTGTGTGTGTGTGTGTGCCTGCCTGCCTGCCTGCCTGTTACTCTGGAGGCAGCCAGGTATCTTCTATCACTCTGCACATTACTCTTTGAGATGGGGTCTCTCACTGAACTTTGGAGCTTGTTATTTTGAGTAGAATGTCTGGCCAGCAAGTCCCTAGGATCTGCATGTTTTCACTCCTGAAGCTTTGGGATTATGAACGTTACACTGCTTCGTCTGGCTTTTACAAGGGAGCTGGGGATCTGGACTTAGGTTCTCATGCTGCATGGCAACAAAGATGAGCCATTTTTTCCATCCCTCTAAATGATTCTTTTAAACCTTTTGTTTTTAATAGGCAGCATGCAATGTGGCACCTCGTGGTGTGTATGTCTGTGGAAATACCACCACCAGCTCTGGGCTGACTGTAACTCTTTCAAAAGACAGTTCCTCTGGAGATTTTGCTTTGGAAGCTGGTGCTCTGGTACTTGGTGACCAAGGTGAGAGACAAAAGGGATTAATAGTTCTGGGCTTAAAAACTTTCTTCAGATGAGCAGTGGTGATGCATGCCTTTAACCCCTGCACTCAGGAGGCAGAGGCAGGCGGATCTCTATTAGCTTGTGACCAGTCTGGTCTACAAAGTGAGTTCCGGGATAGCCAGAACTGTTACACAGAGAAACCCTGTCTCAAAAAATGCTAAAAACAAACAAAACAAAAACCCTCCAAAACAAAACAAAAACTTTACTTCTTGGGACAGTGGGCTTGCTGTGTAAACCGGATTACCTCCAGTCTTTGCCACCTAAGTGCTGGAATTAGAGGCACATGCACCACCTCTGGCGTACTTTCTTCATTTTGATGAATTTACTTTAATTTGAGAGGCATTTAGATAGCACTGTCCTAACCAGTAGATTTACAATGAATGTCAAATAATTGAACATACAGTACTATCATTTTTATTTCTGTTACACAATTGAAACATTTGTTTTCAGAATCTTACAGAAAATATATGTTGAAATTAAATAATCAGATAAAACGTGGATGGTTTCTACACCTCCCACCTGATATCCCTGTCACATCTGTGATCATTTCTTTAGGAGTTCTGTTGTAAGTTCCTTATGGAGTGGATTGAACTAGCCTGTAGACTACCTTGTTCCCATTGCTTAGTGTGTATATGTACAGTGAGTACCCATTTAGAGCCTTACTGTTACTTAGCTCAAAATTGTTCTAATTACCTTGAAACAGGAAAGAAGATGGATGCCATCTTGTGCTCTAGAGGAACTGCCCCATGAACTTAGAGCTGTGACTTAAATAGTTTCACTGTATTGATCTCCATCTTGTCCTTCTTCTGTGGTAGAATCTCTTCTCATTGACATGACTGCCTTTTCTTTTCAGAGCGATTATCACCACGTTTTCAGTTGTCTGCCTCTTACTGGCCAGATAAATTCACAAGGGGAGGGCGATTTTATCTTTCTGGTGCTGTTCTGCATGCGTGGAGCATGCCACTGGTGTACAGCTAATAATCAGCAAGTATCTGCTGAAGCAGGTGTTCGTCTGGTGCTTGTCAGAAGTCGCAGTGCTTTCTCTGAGATCTCAGCTGAAGGAAAAGTCATGTAAGGGTAGTTAGCTGTCAGACTACCAGGCTACTCCTTAGAAGGCGGGGTGATTAGAGGGTTAGGTGTACAGCCACTAATGAAATGTAAGATGTGAAATGTTAGTTCCATGTCTTCCATATATTTAGATTAACTAAACACTGAGGCTAACTAGCACAGTTAGAAAGGGATTTTACAAATACCAACAGGACTGAGTTCTAGCAACAAACAGGGTCCTGCTAAAATCTTTACAAAGGCTGTGAGGTAAAAAGGAAATATAAAGCTTTTAAAAAATAGTTTTCTAGTTAGATGGTGGTGGTGCGCTCCTTTAATCCCAGCACTCAGGAGGTACAGGCAGGAAGATCTCTCTGAGTTTGAGGCCAACATTGCCTACAGGACAAGTTCCAGGACAGGCTCCAAAACCACACAGAGAAACCTTGTCTTGAAAAACTCAAAAGGAAAGAAAGAAAGAAAAAGGGTATTTTCCTTCAGCATCTGATGAAATGACCAGAAGAGGTTTACATATTAAGTTTTGTGACTTAATGTTTGTACTCACACAAGCAGAAGAGTTGAGCGTGGTTCTAGTTCATGGTTTTCACCATGGGCTGGGACTGGAGAGATGGCTCAGCAATTACGAATACTTGTTCTTTCAGAGGAGGACCTGGGCTCATTTCCCAGCACCTACACGATGCCTCATAACTGTCTGTAACTCTAGTTTCAGGGGATTTGACACCCTCTTAGTTTCTTGGGTGCCAAGCACACTTGTGGTACACTTAATATACATACAGGCAAAATACTCATACATATAAAATAAGAAAAAACGAATGAAAAAAAATCCCAGGGATGAGAACATGCTTGTGATCCCATCTTTCAGGAAACTGAGGAGGGAACCATGAGTTTGAGGCTTTATAGATCATCCAGGCTATCTGATGAGACCTTTAAAACCAACCGACACCAGGGGACAGCAGACTTCAGTCCATAGGTGGAGCCCTGTGTTGGGCCTGTAAAAGCTAAAACTTTTTTAAATATAATTTTAAAGAATTGTACAGAAAAACCAAACAAACGAATGAACAAAAAAAAAACAAAACAAAACAAACAAAAAAAACCAAACCATAAGTATATGTAAACTATGGCCTGCTGAACCTAACTAAGATACTTACTTACGGACCTTTTCAGAAAAAGTTGGCTGCCTTGCTTTATGCTTTGGTGTGTGGGAGCCAACAGAGGGAGTTGCTTGATTTTCTTCCCACCTCATCCCCGCTTGGGAGGAAATGTGCAAACAACTAAGAATTTCCAGTAACATCATTGTCAGAGGCATGGACAGGACAGCAGGGCAGCACAGGAAGTGTGATATGTACGCAGTCAACCCTGGAGGGAGGTTCACTGTTCTAGATTTCTGTTGAACAGCCTCGTGCCTTCCTCATGGATGGGCGAGCCCTCTCAGCAGAGGAAGAGAGGTGGCACAGAGTCCAGTCACTATTGCTTCCCCTTCCTGGGTCGCTTGCAGGTTACCAAAATGTAGTCAACAACCTAGTCTATAAACTAACAGACAAGGTGATAGGGTGGATCACAATTAGAGAAGGAAAAGTACTGGTAGGAACGACAGTATAAACAGGCTTGAGCAGAACAGCCATTAAACATAAACAGGATAAACAAGCAAGGTAGCTGTGCAGAAACAACAGGGCAGCAAAGTTCCCTGTCTGCACAAAACTGAAATCCCAGTACCAATGAAAATTTCCCAGGAAACTTAACAAGAACATGAATTTAATGAAATAAAATGAGACAAAGATATGAAATAAAGTGAGATAAAGATACTAGATTAAAAAATTGCTGGATGGTAGTGACACATGCTTGTAATTCCAGCACTCAAGAAGCAGAGACAGTCAGATCTCTATGAGATCGAGGCCAGCCTGGTCTACAAAGCGAGTTGCAGGACAGCTAGGAGAGAAACCTTGTCTTGAAAAAAAACAAAAACATAAAAATAAAAATTGATAATATAGGAAATTGACCCTGCCAAATGAGAGGATATAGAGGAAAGGCTTACAGTAGCATCAATGAATATGGAAGAAAAGAGAAAAGTTCTAAATAACTAGACTTGGGCATCTGTAGAGATGACAAGAAAGGAAATGCTGCACAAAGGGAAATTGGTTCCATGAAGTAGGAACCCAGAAGTGCCACTGGATTGAATTGAAGGACGTGAGAGAGCTCTGATTCTAATGCGCCTTAGGTTCAAGCCCCAGCACCACAAACTAGATATCTAGGTCTTGAAATGTGAACAAGCTAAAAAGCAGTTGTTTCTCATATGTGCTTAGCTGGCAAGGATTAGGTGGCCACAGAGTATAAATGAGTCTAACCATGGGAAAGCCCTCCAGAGAATCCCCTAACTGGTGTGCACAAGTGGGAGAAAGTGCACTACCAGATGTGCTAATGATCCCAGTAACTTGTGCTTCAGGCGTGACATCCTTGTACTCAAAAAACCTTCAGTGGTGGTAGGTACTATGTGTTAAGAGTCCCTGCAAGTGCCATCAATCATTACCTCCCTTTACTGAGCCATGTTTGCGCCTTCTGACTGGAGCTATGTTCTTCCACCTGAATCATGTTGCCTACAGTCCCCCAAAGACTCAGCTCAAGGAATACCTTTTCCTTCAGCCTTTTTAATTCCCCTAGTTTAGCTAGACTGTGCTCCAGAAAGCAGGCACATAATCCTGCATATCCTAAGCAGTTTGAGAAGTACATTTCTTAGATGTCTGTGTCTTGCCTGACTGGTTAGGTCTTGATACATTTTAAGACTTGCGTATCTTTATGTATGGAGCCACCACATAGTGTGTTACCCACAGAGAATGGTGAATAATGCACAAGCTTTAGTAATAAGATGGATGTATCATGTGCCATAAAACAAATGGCAGTTCTCATTAACTCTTGATATTTTAAGTTCTAGAAATAAATGGAAATAATCATTGTGCCGTAACCTCTGCCTTACAGATTTGAAACCTGACCAGAGAAAGATGTTTTTGTCTATTTTCCTACTGTGCTTGTAGGCATTTGTGGAATAGATGAATTTGATAAAATGGGGAACCAACATCAAGCCTTGTTAGAAGCCATGGAACAGCAGAGTATTAGCCTTGCTAAAGCTGGTGTGGTTTGCAGCCTCCCTGCAAGGACTTCCATTATTGCTGCTGCAAATCCAGTTGGAGGACACTACAATAAAGCCAAAACAGTTTCTGAGAATTTGAAGTAAGTCTCTTCAAGTGTGTGTGCCCTGATCACTAAGGAAAAGATAGCTGAGCATATCAATGGATAGCTCACAGAAGTTACAGGTCTCCAGTAAATGCCCAGAAATGTGCTAAAGTCCTGAAAAAACAGTGAGGTGCCACAGATAGCCTACCAGACAGGCCAGGATTTTAGATGCAGTTATCTATGTTAAAGGAGTGGGAAAGAATCCTCATGTGCTCCGTATGTTGAAAACTACCTTGTATGATTCTGTAATTCTGTTTATTCTAACTACTCTATGCTTAGGAAATCCTGATCATAGTTAGCAACTCCATAGACATGTGTGTGGAATGTGCATTGCAGTGTTAACACCATCAAAAATCAAATTGTTTAAACCTTAATAAGACTGAATAGTGGGAAGCAGCAGTGAGAAGCTGGTGGCTTTGCACACCCTGACAAAGGATCCCTGTCTGCTTAGCTAAGAAGGCCATGTTGTGTACTTAAGGGCTGGGCTCTCACTCTTTCAAGAACAAAGTTTACTTTGTACTTCCTCTTTTTTTGGTCTTGTTTTTTGTTTGTTTGAGACAGGGTTTGTCTGTGTATACTTGACCTGGAACTTTCTCTAGCTCAGGCTGGCCTTCAACTCACAGAGATCTACCTGCCACTATCCCCTGAATGCTGGTATTAAAGGTGTGCGCCACCATCTTCTGGCTTGTGCTTCCACTTCTAATTCATTTTGTACAGGGTGAGTGCAATGTGTATAAGAGAAAAACAGACTGAAGTGAAGCAAAAGTGAGAAGACAATATCTCAGGGAAAACCAGGGCCTTACTAGAGCAGCTTATTTCTTTCTCTTTTCTTCTTTCGGAAATTTACTTTTTCTTAAAGATTTATTTGTTTTTATTTTATGTGTATTGGTATTTTGCCTGCATGTCAGAAGAGGGTGTTGGATTTCCCTGGAACTGGAGTTATAGCTGGTTGTGAGTGCTGTGGGTACTGAGCCATCTCTCCATCCTCTCCCACCCCCCTTGTTTTTGAGATGGGGAATCTCACTGTGTTACTCATTGCTAGTCCTAAATCCATAGGTTTAAGTGACCCTTGCTATTTTCTTCTGTCTTCCACTATCTTCTCGTCTATAGAAGCTTCAGGCGTGTGATTCTGTCCAGAGCTAATGTTAAATAATTTATACATCTTGAGCAGGGTGTGGTGGCACACGCCCTTAATCCCAGCACTTGGGAGGCAGAGACAGGTGAATCTTCTGTGAGTTCGAGGCCAGCCTGGTCTGCATAGTGAGACCCTGTGTCAAAAAAACATAAATAAATAAATTTAAGATAGATAAGAAATTTTGCCAGGTGGTGGTTGTGAGACTCTGTGTCAAAAAACCCATACATATATACATACATGAATGCATAAATAAGATAAGAAATTTTGCCAGGTGATGGTTTTTGCACACCTTTAATCCCAGCACTCTGGTGACGGAGGCAGGTGGATTTCTGAGGGGCCAGTGTTGTCTACAAAGTGAATTCCAGAACAGCCAGGGTTATATATGGAAACCCTGTTTGAAAAACCAAAAATAAATAAATAATTATAATAATAGATTTAAGAAATTTATACGTCTAAAATAGAAGTCATGTTAGCAAGATCAAGAACCAACTCCCGTGAATTCCACACATTCTTCGTGGTACACACACACACATAAATACATCTAAAGAGAAAAATTTTTAGAGAAAATTTTTAGAGAAATTTTTAGAGAAAATTTTAGAGAAAAAATAGAACACAATTGCATTTGGAAATTTTCAGTGTTTTTTCATTGCTTCCAACAAAGTCAATCTTCTGTTAATGGATTTCCCTTAGTAAAATAATGATACTCTGTTTTATAAAGTCTGTATAATCCTGGTGAACAAAACCTACATCAGACTTGGTTCTGTTTTTAGCACAAACATTCTTTGGTGGTTTCATCAAACATTTTAAACAGCCTAGATTGGTTTTTCTTCTTATAAATAGGAAAGCTCCTGGTCAGTGGGCTCAGTGTGATGCCTAAGAGTGTAGCATCTTTACTCTCTTGTGTTTAACTTAACACAAGTACTTGAGAGACAATGTTTGGATGAGATAAGCCATCAAAGCATGGCTGGAAATATGGCTCAGCAGTTAAAGAGCACTTGCTGTTCTTGCAGAGGACCTGGGCTTGGTTCCTAGCACCCACATAGCAGCTCACAACCATCCTTGATTCTAGGTCCAGGGCATCCAACATCCTCTTCTGACTTGCACAGGCACCAGGCACACCTCTGGCTCATAGACACAGATGCAGGCAAAAACCTCATACATGTGAAAGGAAAAAAATGTAGAAAAGAGCTATGAAAGCACTGATAGGTAGGCTTTGTGTCCATGAGCATGTAGGTCTCAGTGACTTTGTATAAGGAAAGACCACATCCACAGCTGCCAGGCATAGATAGATTCACACAGCCGTCCAGCATGTGTGAGGAGTGGGAACATGCTATGCGGAAAGCTTATTCTTTAACCTAAAGATTGACTGTTCCTTAGAAGTTCTGCATGGAACTAGTAAACAAGTCAACACTTCCTTAGGCTTTTCTGCTTCTTTCTTCTCTACTTCCTAGGATGGGGAGTGCCCTGCTGTCCAGATTCGATTTGGTCTTTATCTTGTTGGATACGCCAAATGAGCAGCATGACCACTTACTTTCTGAACATGTGATCGCAATAAGAGCTGGGAAGCAGAAAACCATTAGCAGTGCCTCAGTAGCTCGGACGCTCAGTCAAGATTCAAACACTTCGGTACTTGAAGTAGTTTCTGAGAAACCATTATCAGAAAGATTAAAGGTATTCCTATTTCTTAATCATTTAGTTTCATTGTGCTTAAATGTGCAAATTCTATGTGTTATGGGGGCTGGGAGTATGTCATAGTGGTATATGCTTAGCATGTACAGAACTCTAGATTTAATCCTCGGCATCTACCCCTCCCCCCAAAATAAAATTCACCTTCCTCTTCATCCCTCGATATTTATGTGGTACTTTGGAATTTGAGTCAGTGGTTCTCAAACTGGGTCACAACTCTTTTTTGGGGGTTACATATCACAAATTTACATTACGATTTATAAGAACAATAAGTTATGAAGTAGCATGAAATAATTTTATGGTTGGGGGTCACCACAATCTGAGGAATTAAATTAAAGGGTCGCAGCATTAGGAAGATTGAGAACCGCTGATCCAAGGCTGGGATTGGAAGCTGTAACCATAGTGTTTGGTTTATTTGGAGAAGTTTTGGAACTTCTTAATTTACCTAAACAAGGTAACTTTTTTGTTTTTTTGGGTTTTTTTATTTTTTTATTTTTAAATTCTACTCTAGGTGGCTCCTGGAGAGAAAACAGATCCAATTCCACATCAGCTGTTGAGGAAGTATGTTGGTTATGCACGGCAGTATGTCCACCCAAGGCTATCCATAGAAGCTGCCCAGGCTCTTCAGGACTTCTACCTGGAGCTCCGCAAGCAGAGCCAACGCATGAGCAGCTCACCCATCACCACCCGGCAGCTGGAATCTTTGATCCGTCTGACAGAGGTTTGCATTTTCCTGCATTCATGCTTTTT
Organism: Ellobius talpinus; assembly: GCA_001685095.1. Lineage (NCBI taxonomy): Eukaryota > Metazoa > Chordata > Mammalia > Rodentia > Cricetidae > Ellobius > Ellobius talpinus. The sequence continues at coordinate 14,437 of LOJH01014459.1, forward strand.
GTGGCTTGAGGAAGAGGGAAGGAGCTCAGCCTATAAGTTCAGTTACTTAGGATGCTGAGGCAGGAGGATTGCAAATTGAAGGCATGCCTACACTACAGAGTGAGTCCAAGACCAGACTAGGTTACCTAGTATGAGATATGTCTCAAAAATCAACAAAAAGATGACATAGTTCAGTGATCTTGAGTGCTTTCTCAGCATGTGTAAGTCCTAGGTTCAGTCTCCAGTACTGAAAGAGAGGGGTGTGTGTGTGTGTGTGTGTGTGTGTATGTATGAGAGAGAGATAGAGTGTGTGTGTGTGTGTGTGTGTGTGTGTCTGTGATACTATGATTTCTCTTTTGATCAGTTTTCTTCACTATTGACTAGATCTGTCTAGGAGACATTAAAAAAATAAAAAAATATAAAAGGATGAATAAAAGTTTTTAAAGAAGATTTAGTTACTTTTGTAGCATATTAAAGCTATAGATTTCTTTCTAGGCACCAGTTATGCCAAGCAATGTCAATTTTTTAAATGACACTGTAGATTGCTGGAGTGTCTGAAAAGTGGTTAGATTGCCTAGAATCCTGGGCTTCCAAGATAATCATATGGGAACATGGAATATGTCGAGTGTCTTGACTACTTGATTTGATTGTGTGACAGGTCGGTAGGTGTAGGCAGCCTTTCTAAGAGCACTGTTTGTCACATTGCTTGGTGCTCTGAGTACTGTTGCAGTTAAAATTAGCTGCAGTGAGTGGTAAGGTTCTTTTGATTCTAAAATATGATTGACACCTCTGTTATTTGAGTTTAAATAAACTGATTTCCTGAAAATAAAAGGCAAGGATAAAAACACATTTTCATAACCAAAACTCATAAAATGAACACTCAGAAAAAAATATTAGTAGGTAAAAGTAAATTTTGGTTATATTTTAAGCTATTTGTACATTTTTCTAATTTTTTGTTTTTGTTTTTTGAGGCAGGGTTTCTCTATGTAGCTTTGGTGCCTGTTCTAGAACTTGTTCTGTAGACCAGGCTGGCCTCAAACTTACTGAGATCTGCCTGCCTCTGCCTTCCAAGGGCTGGGATTAAAGGTGTGTGCTACCACTGCCTGGCTACTTTTCTAATTTTTATTCTTTGAGAATTGCACACATGCATACAATGTATTTTGAGCATATTCACCCCCAGCCCTCCCCATACAGTGAATAATGAAGCTTAGGTACAACGCACCGGCACAATCAATGGTTACAGTATTTATCATTTATTTTAAAATAGTTGTTTTCTTTCATAGGCACGAGCAAGGTTAGAATTGAGAGAGGAAGCAACTAAAGAAGATGCTGAAGATATAATTGAAATTATGAAACATAGGTAAGATTAACACTAATTTTACATTTGTCTGGGGGCAGTGCATATACATGTGTGATTATGAGAGGACAACAAGTCAGTTTTTGTTGTTCATCCATGTGTGTCCCATGGATTGAACCAGTGCTGTCAGACCTGTCAAATGCCATTACCTGCTCAGTCATCTTGCTGGCCCCTTAAAATTTGTATTTTTTACCTTTCTCTTTTTCTTTCTCAACTTTCTCCCCCCATCCTCACTCCCTCCTTCCCTCCCTCCTTTTTTCCTATCTCCTCTTTCTGTCCTATCTTCTTTCCTTTCTTCCTTTTGGTGTTCTTGATAGGTAATTTCTATTTCTTCAAAGGTAAATTGTATAGATACTGAATTTGCTTCATGTTAGGGTGCTTTGCCAGTTCCTCTCTGACCCTGAACCACAGTTCTGTATAGTTGAAGAACAAGGGTTTTACAGTCCAACTTGAGGCTGCCATGGCAAGTTATACCAAAGGGACTGCAAGGTGGTTCAGTGCAGTAAAAGTTCTTGGCATACAAATCGGATGATTTGATTCCTGGAAACAACATAAATGTGGAAGGAGAGACCCAGCTCCACAAAGTTGATATCCTCTCTTGTTCTATGGCATGCATACACACTGTAATAGTAGTGTTCGGTCAGTGCTAATGTAGTGCATGTTGACGGGCGCTGCTCTCCTCTAGATCTGATGATATTAAAGGCTGCATAGATCCCCTTCCTCTGACTTATGCCATAAACTGAGATCAGATCTGTTGTGAACAGCCAATAAATAGGTGGCGGGGAGGGGTATAGACAGGATTTTTGGGGAGAGAGGAAGAGGAGGAGGAGGAGTGTAAGCAGGCAGATTCCACCAGAGAGATGCCAGGGAGACACTGAAGCGGTAGGACATACGGTACAAAGTAGAGGTAGCTGAGCCACGGAGAACATAGATTAATAAAGCACTTCAGTTTAAGTTATAAGAGCTAGTGGGACAAGCCTAAGCTAATGGCCAAGCCTTCATAATTAATAAGTTTCTGAGTTGCTATTTGTGAGCTGGCGGCCCGATGAGAAAGTACTACTGCACAGATTAGAAGTCATGGAGATGTTTTGGGGTCTGGCTCTTGTGCTGTCCTTGTGGTTGTTCAGGAGTGTGGCGTTGATGACTGCTCTCCCCCCTTTGCCAGGAGGGAGGCTTCTGGCCTTACCTGTGCCTTCTTCCCACAGGTACATAAGCAGACTTATGTAGAAGGGCACCCTGCTGTCCACTAGAGCTTGAGCAGTAACTGTGCTTGTTCCCTGCTTTTATAACCAGTCTGTGGAAGCACAGCCTTCTCTTTCATTCAGCGTGTCAGCAACAAGGGGAGAGAATAGTTCGATCAGTGCTTAGGATTGCCTAGCATTATCAGAGATTGAGACCGGCTAACACATCAAGTTCAGATCTGTTAAACTAACATGCTTTCTTACTATATGAGAGAAAGGACCTTATCGTGTTTACCAGTGTCTTTCCAGGGCCCACAGTCATGGCTAGCATGTGTTATTAAACATACTTCGTTAATTCATTAATTAAAGTACTCTTTAAAAAATTTTCCCTTTTTAGTTCCTATCTCTTCTGCGTCATTGAAACCACCATTAACATGGTATTCTGTGAAATTATGCTTTTAACTAGGAAGCAGAAACCTGAACAAGAAAAATATGAACCATGACATAGTTCATCTGAGTTAGCATAATACATACTTCGACATTTTTTGAAAAGTAAATGTTTTTATTTAATAAATAGCTTATATGAGTATTCTTACACAATTGGAAATATTCTAGAAGGAGTAGAACTGCCTACTGAGACTAGGTTGCTGTGAGCATTTCCAATTCAGGGGAGTATGTCAAATATTTTATGTATCTTTCAAATGGAAGCAAGGGAGCATGGATCAAAATCCCAGGTGTCACTCATTAGTAATGTAACATTTGGAAAGTCATTTGTCTTTCTGCCAAAACTGTCCTCATCTGTAAAATGGGGTAAGGATAATTCTCAAAGCACAAGGTTACTAGGAGGAGGCCTGTGGTAAACAAGAAGAATTGCTGTGTCAGTACTCAGAGCATCTCCAACAATAGAGGAACGTCAGCTTGTTATGTGAGTCAGGTGGGTTAATCCTGAAGGTCGTAAATAACATGCCCTGTTCTGTCGTGTGCTCCTGTCTTCCTGAATGATGCACATTTCTGTGTGTACAGTTTCTTCTCTAGTGGAGGAACAGACCATGACCTTTGAAGGTCATTCCTAAGGACTCCTTAAGAAGGAACAGTGATTAGATTTGTTTGCCACCCTGAGCCCACTTCCTAACAGGTGACCAATACATATTTGTTAATTCTTGAGTAAAAACCTCCACTTGTTAAACTGGCAATGAATTTTATGTGTTCCCTTGTACAGATGGACTCAGCAGTAGAGCTGGATTACATCGTGGTTAATTCCGTCTGTAATGGGTGTTTACAGACTCCAGCCAAAACTCACTGTCAGATATATTTCCCTTTTTTGGTGATACTGTAAAAATAAAACAGAAGAGAAGTGGGGCTAGTGTCTGTCATCACTGCAAGTCAGCATGAGCTTAAGCTTATTCCTAGAGAATTTATTTTTAAGATTTTTTTTATGGGTATGTGGAGGCAGACTTTCTAGCCAGTTCCCAAATAATCACAGAAACTTATTGTTAATTATAATAAATGTTTGGCCGACAGCTCAGGCTTATTATTAACTAGTTCTTATAACTTAAATTAACCCATACTTCTTATCTACACTCTGCCACATGATGGCACCTTTTTTCAACACGACAGTTTCACCTTGTTTCTCTGTATGTCTCCTTGCAACTCCTGAGACTTCTCTTTCTTCTTTGTGCTCTTTTGTTGTCTGCAAGTCCCTCCTAGCCTCTACCTGTCTAGCTACTGGCCAGTCTGCTCTTTTATTAACCAGTGGGAGCAATACATATGTACAGTGTGCAAAGATTGCTCCACAGCAAGTGTGGGTGATTTGCCGGCACACATCTTGGCACCATGTGCACAGTGCCTTCCAAGGCCAGAAGTGAGAATGGAATCTCATGGAATTTCAGGTGCTTGTGAGCTGCTGTGTAGGTCCTCTTAAACCTGGGTCCTCTGCAAGAGCAGCCTGTGATCTTACCCATTTCTCCAGCCCTTCTAGAGTAGTTTGAAACATCTTTTCTTTGCAGATGCTATGGAAGTTAATAACACATGTTTACCTGGGAAAACCAAAAATGCTATGGTCAGAAATTTTAGTTTTATTAATCAGAAAGAATGTTTTTGTTATTTGTAATATTGTTTTTCAACTCTGTGTTTTGCATTTCATGTTTGCAAATTTGTTTTGGTGTTTTGAGATAGGATCTCCTTCCTTAGCCCTACCTGACCTGGTTCTTGTTATGTATTTCAGGCTGTCTTTAAACTCAAGGAAGTTCTATGCCTTAGCTCCTGAGCACTGGGATTGTAGGCATGTACTGCCACTCCTGGCTGAAATGCTTTCTTTGTAGCTGTGATTGTGTTCAAAATGTTTCTGTCAATGTATATCAAATTGAATTCAAAGTAACTAACTAAGTCTGAGATAATTCTTTTTTCTCCATCTTTAAGCATGCTAGGAACTTACTCAGATGAATTTGGGAACCTGGATTTTGAGCGCTCCCAGCATGGCTCTGGAATGAGCAACAGGTCAACAGCAAAAAGATTTATTTCTGCTCTCAACAGCATTGCTGAAAGAACTTACAATAATATATTTCAACTTCATCAACTTCGTCAGATTGCCAAAGAACTAAACATTCAGGTACCTGAATACTTAACAGATCATTTTTGTAATAATTTCAGAGGGTCCTCATTGCTAGAGGTTTCCATTAGTTATAAACTGATTGGTCCATTAGCTCAGGCTTCTTATTAACTCTTATAACTTATATTAGTCCATTATTCTTATCTGTGTTAGCCATGTGGCTCGGTACCTTATTAGGCACATCTTGATTCTTCTGTGGCTGGGCCAAGACTGCAGATAGGACTTTCATCTTCCCAGAATTCTCCTGTTCTCATTGACTCGCCTCTGCTTCCTATCTGGTTGTCCCGCCTATACTTCCTGCCTGGCTACTGGCNACTCTTATAACTTATATTAGTCCATTATTCTTATCTGTGTTAGCCATGTGGCTCGGTACCTTATTAGGCACATCTTGATTCTTCTGTGGCTGGGCCAAGACTGCAGATAGGACTTTCATCTTCCCAGAATTCTCCTGTTCTCATTGACTCGCCTCTGCTTCCTATCTGGTTGTCCCGCCTATACTTCCTGCCTGGCTACTGGCCAATCAGCATTTATTTAAAATATAATTGACAGACTATAGACCATTGTCCCACAGCACTAGTCTAAGTTGGTTTTTGGTTAAGACAAAGTATTCTTTGCTTTTTTGGAGTGCTCTAGAAAGCACATAACTATTTATTTGCCTGGGATACTTGTTGGGTGTCTGTCTAGAGACTGATGTGAAAGTCATGTTTGGTGTGTTCCTAAATGGGCTGACTCTGGATGTTTGCTTGTAGGTTGCCGTTTTTGAAAACTTCATTGGATCACTGAATGACCAGGGTTACCTCTTAAAAAAAGGCCCAAAGATTTACCAACTTCAAACTATGTGACAAACTTACCAAATCAGAGCCACCTGTGGTTTATTATAGCTCAAAATCATCTTAATTACAAAAACTGAAAATAAAAGGTCTGAAAAATGGCACATAACTCACAAAGAAAAAATGTTAATTATGGTCAGCTGAGAAGTGGTGAGATTGTACATTAGTAATCTATAATTTATCCAGAAGGCTAAAAGTAAAATGTTTGTATTATTTTATCTAAATAACATGAACATTATTTATACTTTTTCTTTTCATATTTTTATTAGTGTTTCATAGTCTTGTATATCAGGTGTCTCTCAAGCATCTAGATAATATATAAACAAATGAGTGTGTATTTTGGTGAAACTTTATATTAAACTTTGAATTTCATAAAATGTTTACGTCACAAAAACTCTTCATTTGTTTCTAACCCTATGGTTATGGTTATGGTGGGTCTGACTTGGCTTTTCATTTGGAAGTAGTAGAAATGTTTTGACTTAAGCAGAAGTCCTTTCTGGAAAATAATTGTTTACAAAATTGTATGAAGACTGATAAAAGAAATGTAAAACTAGCTTGCTGCCATGGTGTCTCAAGCACGCCCACCTTCGTGCCTCATGGATGCCATTCCTATACCAGGAAATGCCTCTGTGAAAGGTGGCAGCAGCAAGGAACATCTTCATCCGGCCTCTTTCTGTTGCTGAGTTCAGAAGAAAAAGCACAACAAGAAACATTGGTTTGAAAAGCTGGATTAACTAGGGAGTTTTCTGAGGTCTGCTTCAAGGAGGCAGAGCCCATAAAGTCAAAATTGATAATAGATTGTGAGATGCTTCAAGTGAAACTGGACCTCTAGCCAAGACACCCTTCGTATCTGTAACCATCAAGCACTTTCACATCTAAGCACTCAGGCATTGTGAGCCACTGGTTGGAAATATACTAAGCTTCCAGGAAACCGGATGAATGAAAAATTGAAGAAACAAAATGAAGGGGGATTTTTCTGTCCTGCTAGCCAGTTCCCAAATAAATCATAAGGAGACTTCTTATTAATGATGAAAGCTCAGCCGGTAGCTTAGTCTTGTTTCTAAGTAGCTCTTATAACTTAACCCATTTCTATTCATTTACTTTCTGCCTTGTGGCCTTATTAACTCATCTCTGTAGTACCCATCCTGCTTGTTTTGCATCTCCTTGAGACTCTGCCTTCTTCCCAGCATTCTCTCTACCCTGAAAATCCTGCCTAGCTATTGGCTGTTCAACTTTTTATTAAACCAATCTCAGTTATATATCTTCACACAATGTAAAGGAATATTCCACCACAACAAAATACACCCCAAACTGGATTGGAGAAATGGCTTACTTAGTTGGTGATGCTTGACATGCAAACATGAGGACCTGAGTTCAGATCATCTTACAAAGCCGACAGGGTTTGCAACCCTAACATGGGCCAGGGTAGGACAGAGGCAGATCCCTGAAGCTCACTGGCCAGCTTGAACTAGTGAGCCCCAATTCATAGATAGACCCAGTCTCAAAAAAGTAAGGTGAAATTGTTCAACATCAGCCTCTTTCCCTGACCCCTGAACACCTACACCACACACACACACACACACACACACACACTGGCACTGTACATTGAATAACCAAA
>LOJH01014462.1:10921-24123 GCA_001685095.1 Ellobius talpinus
CTCTTCCAAAGGTCCTGAGTTCAATTCCCAGCAACCACATGGTGGCTGACAACCTCTGTAATGAGGCCTGGTTCATGCATGCATGTAGACATAATAATGTATACATAATAAATAAATAAATATTTTAAAAATACTATTAAAAAAAGAGTAACAGATGGTGCTAAGCCAATCGATACAGGTACTGGAAACTCCCCAATTCCAGTCCTCTGGAAGAATATCAAGTACTCTTAACTACTAAGCCATCTCTCCAGTTCTGAATGAATCAATCTTGGTAACAAATTTACCACAAACTTAAGAATTAGTCTCTCAACTCAATATCCAATTACATGGCAAAATACAGGTAATATATTCTTATAGATGGTTTTGCCCAATTTACTCCCCCAAAAGTATATATATTTAAATCTTTAAGCAGTATCATCTGTCCTTCAATTTCTCCTTTTTATTTTTCATTCATTTAGAGACAGGGTCTCTATGTAACTCTGGCTGTCCTGGAACTCTATGTTAACCAGACTGGACTTGAACTCAAGACAACTCTACTTCCTGAGTGCTAGGATTAATGGTGTGAGTCACAACACCCAGCTTTATTTTCTGCCACAATATTCTACATAGTCCACACATGCCTTTGAAGTCCATGTTTCAATTCCAAGACCCATAGCTCACTACCCCTCCTATCCACTGTATTGTCCCATTTTTCCATTCCATCCAAGGTTTTATTGTTTCATAGATAAAGACTATTGATAGACTGTGAAGTCTTACTTTCAGTAGTTTTTCTATGGTCTGTCCATTATACTTTATTTCTTAAAAACAGACGGCTACTCCAATTCTGCCTTAGAACAGAAAATATTGACAGACACTTGTTATTCTAGCACTAAAAAGTCAAAGCAAGATCGCTGAGTTCAAGGCAAGTTTGAGCTAGTTAGTACAAAGTCAGCCTGGATTACACAACAAGACCTTGCCTCAGAAATTCTGCTTTATATGTGCTACCATAATCAACACTAAACACAAAGTTGACTGAAGTGAGCATAATTCTAATATACATCAGGACACAGATGATGGTTCACACTGAAGATGAATTTCAGCTCATTAGTAGACTGTTTATTTACCATGCATAAGACTTTGGCTTAATGCTCACCAAGGCAACAAAAAGGGAAAATTAGATTTTGTTTGTTATTTTTTTTAAGACTGGGTTTCTCTGTGTAACAGCCCTGGTTGTCCTGGAACTCACTTTGTAGAATAAACTGGACTCGAACTCACAGAGATACACCTGCATCTGCCTTCCAAGTGTTGGGAATAAAGGTGTGTGCCACCGTGTCTGGCTGAAAAGTTAGATTCATGTATTCTTGTATACTATAAAACCATCATGTATACCATTTCTTGTATACTATGAAATCATGAGTAATATTTTTACTATTTATTCTGTTTGCCTTCATGGAGGACAGAGGACAACTTGCAGTTTTTTCCTTTACTATCGAGCTCCAAAGATCAAACTCAGTTATCGGGCTTGACAGCAAGTGCCTTTACCCACTAAGCCATCTCACTAGCCCTATAAAACTATTAGTACTATTTTAAATTCTTGTTTTTTTCCAGGGTGAGGAACTAGAGAAGTGGCTCAGCAGTTACAAATACTGACTGTTCTTCCAAAAGACCCAAATTTAATTTCCAGAACCCACATGATGCTTCACAACTTGCTGTAACTCCAATTCCAGAGGATGATGCCTTCTTCTGGCCTTCCAGGGCACACGTACTACGCCTTTAATCCCAGCACTTGGGAGGTGGAGGCAGGCAGATCTCAGTGAGTGTGAGACCAGCCTGGTCTACAAAATGAGTTCCAGAACAGCCAGGACTGTTATATAGAGAAACCCTATAGACAAAAAACCAAATAGACAAAACAGAGTTCCAGAACAGCCAGGACTGTTATATAGAGAAACCCTATAGACAAAAAACCAAATAGACAAAACAAACCTAGTACTGAGACAGGGTCTTACCATACCCTAGGAGGTCTAGAATTTGCTATGTATACCAGGTTGGCCTCAAATTTACAGATCTATGCCTGCCTTTTCCTCCTAAGTTCTGTTATTTTAAAGGCATTTGCCACCATGGCCAGCCACAAACTGTGGAAACCAGGGAACGGAGAGATGACTCTGCAAAACAAAACAAGAGTAACTTGCTACTCTTGTCAAGGAACCAGATTCCTCTTTATTAGGTAATTCCACCAGAAAACACAGACTTCATTTATTTTGGTGTTTTGAGGCATGGTTTCTCTGAATAACAGCTCTGACTGTCCTGGAACTCACTCTGTAGACCACGCTGGCCTCGAATTTAGAGATCTACCTGTCTCTAAAGTTGAACAGAAAGTCTGTATTGCCCACTGATGGCTGCACAAGGAGCTTGCCCAAATCATGCAGCATGAGCCTCACTGATCTTTGTCTTTTATGCATAAAACAACATCCTGATTAACACACTCCAGCTAGCAAGAACAATTATCGAGAAATAAAAACTACAGAAGCAAGCAAAAAAAAATTAAGGTTAGTACATTTAAGAATTTTCCTGGATCCTAATCTTTGATGGATTAGGTCTTTGTTTCTGTTTCTGACCAATGTTGGGATCTATGTGTTGGGTTCTGGGTCAGAATAGTGCATCGAAAGTGCTATTAATTATGCCAAGGTCTTGGTGCCTATTACACCAGCACCAGATGGAGGTTTGCAACCATCTGTTATTGCAATTCCAAGAGATCATGATACCCTCTTCTAGTTTCCCTGGGTACTGGCATGCACATGGCGTAATTCACATATTTAACAAATATTCATATACACAAAATAAAAATAAATCATGTTTTTTTAAAAAAGCCAAACTATGATATATATTACTGGAGATAGGAGCAATCTGACAATACATTCTACAAAGAAATACACAAAGAGGAAAAAAACCATTCTGGAAGAAAATACGTACATTAAATTTAATGGTAGTTCCTGTAGGTGCTGCTGTAAAACTACTTGGCCCAAAGAGGGAGCCAGATGTGCTACCAAAAGGGTTAGAGGTGGTGTTTGTAGTTCCAAAGAGTCCTCCACTGCTAGTACTTGCTCCAAAATCTATAAATTAGAAAGAAAAATAAGAATTAAATAGCAAACAATCTTTAACACACCTTGGAAGTAGGCAGAGTAATGGCAGCTGCACTTTCATAGTGTCAAATATTCTTTATTTCTCCTGAACAAATTCATTAAGCAATGTCTCATACCAACACTTGCTTCCAGGCTACAACTTTTCAAGATAAACTAATCCAAACCCAGGATTTAGCAAAAATTTAACAAAAAACAAATTCATTAAGCAATGTCTCATACCAACACTTGCTTCCAGGCTACAACTTTTCAAGATAAACTAATCCAAACCCAGGATTTAGCTACATATGCAGGAAGTACGTATAAAGACAAGACAAAAAAAGAAATTATTTTATCTCGTTTCTCCTTTTCTTACTAAGAATGAATGTTGAATAAAACTATATTTCTAAAAACATCTCATAACAGACATTACAATAGCACAGTATGTTTGTTTAGCTATAATTCATACACCCATATATTATGAGAATATTTTGAACATATGTCCTATATAAGCAATCATAGACAGGTTAACATAAAATATGACTCCCCTAAAGAAATGTTAAATCAGAGGGCATTATTGGTCCTTTTACAGAAACTAATTCAGAAGCAGAAGAACTTGGGAGGCTACGTCAGGAATGCTTCCAGTTCAACACCAGCTTGGGCTAGTTACACACTGAGTTCCAAACTAGCCCAGGCTACAGAGTGAGAAGACACTTTTTTCAAAATGCAAAAAGAAACTAAATAGAAATAGCAGACTCTACCTAGCAAGGCATACTGGCCCATGCCTTTAATCTCAGAAGGGAGACAGAGGCACGTGGATCTCTGTTTGAGGCCAGCCTGGTCTACATAATGAGTTTCAGGTCAGCTAGAGCTACAATGTGAGAACCTGTCTCAAAGAAATTAAAATAAAAGAAATTAAAGTACCTTTCTTTTTTTTCTAATGATTTCTTTCTCTATTTTATGTCCATTGGTGTTTTGCCTGCATGTATGTCTGGGTAAGAATGTTGGCTCCACTGAAACTGGAGTTACACAGTTGTGAGCTGCCATGTTGATGCTGGCAACTGAACCTGGGTTCTCTGTAAGAGGAGTCAATGCTCTTTCTCCAGCCCCAAGACTATATGTTTCTTAAAATATGAGAAGTCATACAGTGCCAGAAATGTCAGTAAACAAGAAAAATTTATCTGCCAGTATTTAACATTGATATACTAATAACCATTATGATCAATTTGACTTCTCATTGGCAAACTATCATTTCTAACTAACTCCAACTCTAAATATATAGTTTAAAGTTAGTTGGTTAGTTAGCCACTCAGGCTCTTGTACCATAAACAGCATCATTTCATAGGGTACATTAGTGGTTGCCTTAAAGTACTCTATAAAAACGTAGTTCCCTGGCCACATGGATTTGAAGAGTTAAAAAACATCTGCCATGAGCAAGGAATGGAGAGGTAATCAAAGCATATACAGTATTTCTTATTCCTGGTGCTCTAGTCTCTCTGTTATAAATTTGAGGCACAGGTAAGGAAGGACAGAGTTGTCTTTATAGTACAACACTACTGACCATAACACATTCTTGACATCCTGTCATCGTAACTTCAATGATACTACCCAAACCTGGTTTTTCATTCAGGGTGTCTGGGTGTTCAATACCAGAACCCCCCACACCCTCTGTAGTTTTTTTGAGACACAGATTCTCTATGTATCCCTGGCTCTCCTGGAACTCACTTTGTAGACCAGGCTGGCCTTGAACTCTTGATATTCTATGTCAGGCATCGCTCTGCATCCATTATAAATACTATTTAAGTCCCCTGTCCTTTAAGAGATATATTTACACTGGGCAGTGGTGGCACATGCCTTTAATCCCAGCCAGCACTTGGGAAGCAGAGGCAGGCAGATCTCAGTGAATTCAAGGCCAGCCTGGTCTACAAATCAAGTTCCATAAAACCCAGGACTGTTATACAGATAAACCCTGTCTCGAAAAACCAAAAAAAGGAGTGAGATATTTACTGCCATCTTTTCTAGCCTACAAAACTCAATACATTTTCAGGTTCTCCTATTTTCTGGTTTTGACCACTTGGTGAGACAGGACATAAGTGAGCATAGAGCAAAGAAGAGAGAACACATTCAATAAACAAATCAAATATTAAACTATCAGAAGTACAAAGAATGGTGTCCTACTTACTCCCAAAGCCAGTTGGTTTATTTTGTGCAAATGCATTGTTCTGGGATGAGAAAAGACTGGTCCCTGTACTTGCAGTTCCAAACAAACTATTTGATGTTCCTGTTGATGTACCAAACCCAAAGCCAGTGCTTGTGGAAGTTGCTGGCTGGCTGAATGAATTGGTACCAAATAAACCTCCTGAAGAGATGGAAGTGGGAGAAAACAAGTTTATGTAGTCAACAAGTGAAGTTTTATACCAGCTACATATAAACCAAATGTATTCCAAACATAATTCCTTACCTGGTTTGGTCTGTGAATTTCCGAATAAGCCTCCAGTATTGTTGCTAGAACCAAATGCGGATGTTCCAAATGCTCCTCCACTAGTAGTACCAAAGCCAGTATCTGAAACAGCAAAATCCAGGGTCATTGAGTAAAATAGTTTTATTATTTCTTTTTATTTTATTATCATTTACTTATTTTTATTTGCTTATCTATTTACTTATGTTTTTTGGAGACAGGGTTTCTCTGTGTAGTCTTGGCTGTCCTGGAACTCACTCTGTAGACCAGGCTGGCCTCAACCTCAGAGATTCTCTTCCTCTGATTCCCAAGTGCTGGGATTAAAGGCGTGCGCCACCACTGCCCAGCTACATTTCAGAACACTGCGTTAAGTAGAACCACTAATACAGTTTGAAGTCTTTCTCAAATTTTCATAAAATTACAGAATAGAAATTAAGCCAAGATATTTTACTTATGATTTCCGTAAGAACATGAATTTTAAGTCAAAAGGTTTCCACCCCACCATCACAAGGTGCATGCAGTCCAGTGGCAGAGTATCTGCTAAGCACAAGCAGTGGAGGGGAGCGACCTCAAGCACAGGAACAGTGTTCTCTACAGTGCACTCCCCATCAATTAAGATAACCGCAATAATCCTTCACAGATATTCTCAGATCCACTTCTAGATTATGTTGACACAAACTACCACAGTGGCTCATACCTGTAATCCCAGCACTTGAGAAACAGAAACAGGAAGATTGAGAGCTGGAAGACTGAGCTACATAAAGAGTTGTGAGTCGGCTCAGGTTACAGTGATACCATTCTCAAAACAAAGCAACTGAACCAGCAAAAGTCAAATTAAGACATTTTCTCCTCTTTCATTATTTTTCAAAACTTACTTTGTCCAAATGTTGAAGTTGTGCCAAAGCCCCCTGTCCCACCCCCAAAGGGGGTTCCAAATGATTTGTTAAACATCTTCAAAACAAGTGTTTGCTTCAGAAAGCTGTAAAAGAAAAGTTACTCTTTTGAGAAACCACAGAAAGTAATTTGTTTCAAGAAATCTACCATTTTACAATTAGTTAGGCCCATAAAAATGACTGCATACTGCTCTTATTCAATATTCTAAAACTTTGAATGAATAAATTATTATTTAAATTAAATATAATACGTTATAACCTATGAAATGCTCATTAATCTACACTTCCTAAAATAAACTAGTACTATAATGTGAGGTTGAATTTCTGATCCTACCAATGACCATCCCCTTAAAATGTTTTTCATGTATGTGTGTCGAATTGCTGGGCAGTTTAACTTTTCTTACTTTTAGTGCATGTATTCCTGCAAATGCCACAGCACATGGCATGAATGGAGGCGAGAGGATGGGACAGAAATAGGGTCTGGAAGTTGAACTCAATTCAGCAGGCTTGGCAGAAAGCTGAGACATCTCACTGACAGAGTTTTTTTTTAATTTTTATTTAACTTACATTTTAATATCATAATACAGATCAATATAGACAGTACACATGAAGCTGCGGGTTTGCTCCCCAGCACTGGATGTGGTGGAACACGCCCATAATCTTAGCACTCTGGAGGTGGGAGGTTAAAGGGATCAGAAATTCAAGGCAATCTTTAGCTATCAAAATCAGTCTAGGTTACATGAGACCCTATCTCAAAACAACAACAAAAACAAGACCTCAAATCTATGAGGATAGGTTTTGATAATAACCCACTTAGAAGATTTACAGTATGTGCATAAAAATTACAACCACATTCTGTTATCCCAACTATCTGAAATGTTTCCCTGGCCAGGGCTGGAGAGAAAGCTCAGCAGTCAAAAAAACAAACAAAAAGCTGGGCAGTGGTGGCACATGTCTCCGGAGCCAGAGGCAGGTGGATCTCTGTGAGTTCGAGGCCAGTCTGGTCTACAGAGAGAGTCCAGGACAGGCTCCAAAGCTACAGTGAAACCACTTCTTGAAAAACCAAAAAGTGTACCTACCTACTAGTCTTAAAGTTAGAGATTCACACAGGCAGCACTAGTGCACACCTTTAATCCAGCACTCAAAGGCAAAAGGTTGGTATCTGAGTGTTTGAGGCCAGCCTGGTCTACAGGGCAAGTTCCAAAGCTACAGAGAAACCCTATCTATAAAAACAAAAACATTTACTTTTCAGTAATGACATCTGCTTTAAGTTCCCTACCTTTAGCCAGATATGGTGGCACAATGTTTGTAACAGTGTAACAGGCAGGACTGCTGGGGCTATACAGAAAGCCCTAACCACACACCCCCCAAGCCAAAAGATTTGAATAGCTACATTAATGAAAAAAAGATGTGTAACAGGTCTGTTAGCAAAAAGTAGATGAATGGTAAATTTTATTTATACATGTTCTACCACATTTTTTCAAAATTCTGTTTTATAACACAAACAGTTCAAGGACAGCCTGGATACATGAACCATGCATGTGTCACCCAAAACAAGTGCTATCCAGTTATCATGTCGATTTTGCCAGGCAGCTCCATTTTTTTGTGTTTTTGATTCTGGATACAGGTTTAGTCACAATGCTTGAGGTTATATATAGGAAGTTTAGATTTATAAAACAAGTGTTGGGAGATGTTTGTTAGTTGTCATTTTATTATTATGTGCTAACATACCCATATCCCTATTACTGTGAGCTGTATGGCCTAGTTTTGAATCAGCATATGACTACTCATCCAAGGTCCTCTGAGACCATTTCTCACTTGACAAAGACCAGTGAACCTCAGGACAGCACAGAATACTCCTGGGACCGAGCAAGCTGCACAATCTCCTTTCTCATAAATATTGATGATCCTCTTGGCAGTTTTTGGTTTTACTTTGTGACATTTAACTTTGACACATGGGACAGATGTGATCATTCCTAGAAGCCTCACATTTTTTCTCAAATATTTCCCCCCTAAAATTCTTTGGGAACTTAGGTTTCTTATCTGGAAATATCAGCTCTCACCCCAGACCCTGGGAACTTTTCTGTTTCAGTGCGGACAGGATCAGAGGCAATAAGTTAATGGGCACATATAAGCAACACAGGGGACATTAACTATGTCTCCTAATTCTGGGGAAAATTAAGATGGAGAAGAGTGTCTTATTAAAGTTCACTCTTTATAAGGAGGCTTCAGTGACAAGGGAACAGTTGAAGAAATACAAGCTAACTGTATGGAAGTAGCTTATGACAAATCACCCCTATTTCCATAAAACAGGCTTTAAGGTTTTAACAATATTGTTTTTGAGAACATGTGCCTATATTTATCACATTTTAGCGATAAGAACAGGATGTGTCTGGCTTCATATTTAGCCAAGTTAACAAAATGCTGAGCATTGTCATCTTTGGTTTAAAAGTTGTTTTAATGCAAAAGTTGGGCAAAATAATATTTGTTTCTGCTTAGGTTAATGCTGGAGGATAGAAAAAACAGACTTGTTTTTGAAGTATAAAGAGTGCTTGAGCTATTCAGGAGCTTGTATGAAACTCATCTGGTGATCAGACACTTCTTTGCCCCCCTTCCCCATCTCAGGACCTGAAACTGGCTGCAGTGGGACCGCCACACTGTCTATCTTTTTGTTTTGTTTTGAGAAAAGTTTTCTCTGTGTAGCCCTGGCTGTCCTGGAACTCACTTTGTATAACAGGCTATCTTCAAACTCAGAGATCCACCTGCCTCTAACTCTTGAGTGTCAGGATTAAGAGGGTGCACAATCTCATCCAGCAGCCAGGTACTTTTTTTTTCTTATTCATTTCCACACACAGCGAACCTGTTCATGTAAATCTGACATCTATTCAAGGGACATGTCACTCTTTAAACTTAACAAATTTTCCTCTGTGAAATGTACCCTTACAGATCATTTTAATTGTAATGTGTGCATTTTAGTTGTAATTTGACTCTATACACCTTAAGTTCTACAGCTCCCAATCATCACCATTTCACTATTAATAATCTTACCCTAATACATTATACACTCATTTCACAAAGGGATTTTAAGTAATAATACCCTGGAAAATACCTCAACATCTACAAATTCATTTACATTTTTTATCTCAACAACAATGAAAGAATGTTGGTATTAGCTATCACTGCTTTTATTACCTCTATTTTGCAGATTAGAAAAAAAGAATCAGGTTTTACTAAATTTTACAAGCTCAAAGAAGTAGAGCTCAAGTTTAACCTATCTAACTTTCCAAAGACACTTTCAATCACAGGAAAGTAACAGACAATAAGCAAAACCATACTATAGCATATTAAAGAAATTCAACTGCTTCAGACCTAAGAACAAGAAGAATGAAGGCAACAAATACTTTTAACCCATGAAGAAAGCATCTCATTCAGATGCAACCTATCTTTTCATTTTGGAGATTTGGAGATAGGGTCTCACTCTGTATCCCTGACTGACCAAGAGATTTGCCTACATCTACCTCCTAAATGCTGGAATTAAAGGTGTAAATCAGAATACCCACTCAACTTCTTCAGTTCTGACAAGACTGAACTTGGTTTATTCTCATTTACTGCGCTGAATAAAATCTTTTCTCTAAAATTATCACAACAGAGGCTAGGAATTTAGCTCAGTTGGCAAGAGTACTTGCCTAACAAGCACAAAACCCTGGGTTTGATCCCCAGCATAAATGAAGAACATTTCTGCACATGTCTGTAATCCCAGCATGTAGATTCAGAAGGATCAGAAATTCAAGGCATCCTTGGTAACACATATCTTATGTCAAAATGAGCCACAATAGAAATAAAATTACACTGAAGCAAATTAAGATCAGAGAAAACCTCACAATCTGTCATAACCACAGAAACTGAAGAACGGCAAATTGGGTAAACTGGTGCTCACCTATAATCCCAGCACTAGAGAGGTGAAGGAAAGAGAATCAGTTCAGGTTCAACCTCAGCTACTCAAGTGAGCTTGCAGCCAGCCTAGGCTGAGGCCCAATCACAAAACAAAAACTAGTGAATATAGATAACTCTGCTCTTCATCTGTTTTCCTAACTCTGCTGTGTAATACCAGACTCAGTGAAAACTTTATTCTTGCTGCTACCAAACAACTCAATTTACTCTATAAACTTCAGTCTGCTACCTTTTATAAGCCTATGTTAACTCCATCTAGCAATGGCATTCTTCTAGACATCCATAGCACAATATAAACTCTTGGCACATATCTATCTTGACCCTTACTTCCCAGCCTGGACACTGTGAAAGACCAAATTATGCAGACTTTCGTTTAGGACTATAGAAGATTTGCTGTACCAGCTGCTTGCTATACTATAAGACAGCCTTCAGCTGTCAGTGTTTTTCAAAACTGCCTCCACTGAAGACTTACCTCATCTGTGCTCATAACTCTCTTCCTGTGACAGCCTAAATCCAAGGCCAATGGTAAGATTCTTGGCCCCGGCTAAATACAGGGCAGATAATTTTAGCTTTTTAATTTTCATAGGATTGGTTGACACCTTCACCAGGATACCACAATACTTAAAAATACAGCTTAGGGCAGAGTGCTTGCCTAGTCAGAAAGGGTCCTAAGTTCAATTCTCTTTTACTAGTAAAAAGAAAAATAATCAATATATAAAAATAAAAGAAAAATAATCAATACATAAAAATAAAGATAAAGCTGGGAGGTAGTGCACATGCCTTTAATCCAAGCACTTGCAGAGACAGACAGATCTCTGTGAGTTCAACACAACTCCCTTTGCTATAGAGGGAGTTCGAGGACAGGCTCCAAAGCTACAGAGAAACCCTGTCTAGGAAATGAATGAATGAATGAATGAATGAATGAATAGAATGAAGACAGTAACACACAGGCGAGAATCAATGTTAATGTTTGCCTATTACTTGTAAGGCCCTACACTCTATCCGTATCACCATGTGTGTTCAATCATCATCACAACACAGTATATCTCCCATTTCTTTCACTTCTCTTACAGGTGATGATACTAAGAAAATTTCCTAAGCCAACTTCTAAGGACTATGCTAAGTTCAGAGACTGCTACAAAAGGAACTCAACTATATCCCATTTACAATGAACCTGCCAAAAGAGAGACAATATCTTTTGTTGCTGTTTGAGACAGGGAACAGATAGTGAAAGCTGCCCTCAAACTTTCTATGTAGCTCCAGACTGACTGAACCTCTTCCTGCCTCTACCTCCCAAGTGCTAGGATTCCAGGTGTTTCACAGTACAAAATGTCATTTTGGTTTTGTTTTGTGTTTTGAGATAGGATTACATAAAGCCCAGGCTAACCTTAAACTCACTATGTAGCTAACAATGATCTTGAATTCCTGATCTTTCTTCCTCTATCACCCAAGGTTTACAGCTCTATGCTACCACATCAAACCACTGGAAACACTGGTTGAAGTGAGCACACAGGTAGGATATGATGAGAAAGCAGAAGCAGAATAAAATGTACTCTAAAATGAAAAAAAGAACAATTTGTAAGATATTTCCATGGTCTAGATAAAATTTTCTACAAAATTTCATTCTTTTCTCCCCCCACCTCCCAAGACAGTGTTTCTCTGTAGCTTTGGAGCTGGTCCTGGAACTTGGAACTCACTTGGTAGACCAGGCTGCCCTCAAACTTCACCTGTCTCTGCCTCCCGAGTTCTGGGATTAAAGGCGTGCATCACCACCGCCCAGGTCATTTTTGTCTTTATGAATTGATTTACTTACACTCCTTTTGTATAAAGACATTTAAAAATGATCTTTAATTTCTGCATTAATTTGCTTTTGCCCTTTGTGCTCCAATAATCTTCTAATTTTTAGTTATACTAATACCAAAAGAGAGAGAGAAGACGATACACATCGATAATCCAAACACTAGGCACAAATATATTCCCCACTGTCTCAACTGACCTTTGAAGGGATGTCTTAGTATACCATATATCTAAGTTTTGTAAGATAAGTGAACTCTGGGTATAAGAAAATTAGCTTTCAACCTCAAAAAGTAGGAGACACGTGACACAGCGTTAAACAGGAAAACCAAAACCAAAAAACCCAGTCTTCCAAGCCACTTCCAGCCTGCTGCTTTCTAATTCTAGAAAGTTATACAAATACTAAGTAATTCTTCCTTTTTACTTCATTGAATTCCTTTGTATCAAAGTCAGCAAAGTGTAAGAACAGTAAATATTTGTTTCTTTCCACTTAACCAAGCACTTTTTAAGTCTCTTATTTAATCCCGATAGTAGTAGAAAAGTGAAGAATCACTATCCACAGTTAAACTGAATAAAACACAGTTAAACTGAATAAAATGAGTATGTTTCTGTTTGTTTGAAACAAGGTCTCAGTAAGATCTCTGTCACTCTGTAACCCAGGCTGGCCTGGGACTCACAGCAATCTTTCTACGTGCTGGGATTACATACCTGGAAACACTATCTACTTTTTGTCTTGGATGAGACAAGAGACAGGAAAGGAGGCTAGGTATTTCCAGAAAGAACTAAGTACCAAATCTTAATCAGCTAATACTGTACTCCATTTTGAGGGCTGGCCTAGAATTCATTAATTTTACCTCTGCATCAAAAGTACTAAGACTACAGGTGTACACATTAAACCAAGCTCCAGAGTCAGCTGTTCCTGCTTCTTTTAAAGACTAGGTCTCACTATGTAGACCAAGTTTTATGATTTTTTTAAAAATGCTGCAAGATCCCCGGTGGCAGTAGGCAGCA